>JAGKTI010004656.1:16261-29062 GCA_018397915.1 Birgus latro | reverse complement strand
AAGTGATCCACCTAAAGGCCGCTGAGTAATGGCCAGAAATGAGTCATAACTCGGGAACCGGTGGCCCGATTGGACTGAAAATTGTACCCAGGCAAAGCAGGGAACCCCTTCTACTAATTTCTACATCCATCTCAGTCTGCCCTGTCAAAGTGCCATCTGGTCACCCTGACTGGTTCAGAACGGGGAGGTTTGGAGCAACTGACTAACGAAACTTTGATGAGATTGTGGTTGAAGATCCACAGTACCTCTATCCTGTTTTGATCTGGGTTATTTGTCATAATGAGACCAAGAGACATCCATTATGGTCAGTCAGTATTATCTGGTATTCAGGTTGGTTGTTTTATCGATAGCGTGAGATTAAAGGATTCTGCAAACAGCTCTCATTCTAGACCAGTACCATCAGTCCTGGCATAATACCATAACCATTCTACACAATGGATGTTAAAATAATTCAAAACGGTAATTTCAGTGGTAAGGGTGAGGTTAAGGTTGGTCAACTATGTGGATATGTCAGATATACTGGGTTCTGAAGAAACATTCGGGGAGTGATCAACTACACAGATATAAATGTAATGGTGATAGTTACTTAATTTAGTTTGTGTAATGAATAATCAAAGTTAGCTTAAGTGAAGTTCAAAATACTGTCAACTGCATATTCAGTTTTGATATAACAATAGGCACCACCTGTGTTAGAAAGGTTTGTCAGGAGATGGTATCCAGGAAAAAATAGGGATACTCGTACGTCAGTAGATGGAGAGATTTGGGTTTCTGTGAGGAACGGGGTTAGGTGGGATACAGACTGGAGGAAAAAGTGGACGGAATTCAGACAGGCACTAAGACCACGGATATTAATAAAATATAGGGCGGAAACCCACACTTCCCCGCTGACGAGCATGAACAGTGTTTGCAATAACTGCTGTCGCCAAAGTCACTTGATTGCGACCAGGAGGACCCTGTGGCGCCAGCCCTACCCTGCCGGTGGTGGCAGTCTGAGGTACCATCGAATTTGTTGAAAATACTGCAGCGACCATTGCTAAGAGGGGGGGGGATGGATATAGGTGTGACGTCTAATACGAATGTTGTGTGGTGTAGACAGTTGGAGACAGAGGTATTCTGAGGGTATGCTGGCATGCTTTCTATGTTAATGAAAAGACTGAAAATGTTCAGCAAAGGGAGATGGTCAGGAACTGGTCCTGAGGGCTGCTGAAACGGGAGCTTCAGCTCTTTTTATCACCAGATTGCCATCCACTTCGGGAGTACCACTCTGTTCGACTGGTGCTACAGTCTACTCCCTGCAATACGGTTAATGTGAAAAGGTTATGGACAATACAGATTGTTCCTTCAGCTAAGTAAAGTACCATAGCAAACTATTGTAAATGGTTCAGGCATATCGGAGTGAGTGTACTGAATTTCTTTTCCTCCTTTCGTTTTCCTGGGCTTCGTTTTTTTTCATTTCTTTAAAAAGTTTATTAATCATTGCAACCTCCAAGGGGTTTTATTGAGCTTGGGGGAAATCTCCTGTAGTGAAGGGGTAAATGAAAACTAAACATATACTCTTGCAATCTGAAAAGTCTACCAGCATCTGAATATAAACTAATCATAATTTGGAGATAAAAAAAATAAGTAAATAACAGAAAATTATATTAAGAAAGCTATGCACATACATTTCAGACTCTACAGCAGAACCAGAAATATCGACATTTCCTCCACTACTGACAACGACATCAGTAACATCGCCTCAACCAACACCACCACCACCAACAACACCACCACCACCAACAACACCACCACCACCACCACCAACAACAACAACAACAACAACAACTACTACTACTACTTCGACAGCTCCAGTTACCTACGACACCATAATCAAGAAGGAGGAAAGCTGTGACAAGAACTATGGCCTCACTGGACTGGCCCTGAAGGTTGGTGCACCTGAGATGAGTGACATTGACTGGCTGGTGTGCACAAGGCCTTCATTCCCCGAACAAGCCCTGCCCTTTGAGACGGGTACGGTGTCGGACCCAGCACCTATGGACCCAAATCATTCCGTACCCTGCAGGTCCAGTTACGTCATTACGAGTATTTACGACTACGGTGGGAGCGGCCTTGATGTCGCCTGGGATAACACTAAATTATTGGACGCTATTTGCCATCCCGTGGTTAACTGGGTTGTGGACTCGCTTGACTGTCAGGATGTTGCTCTCTCCCAGGGTGCTTGGCCAGGCGTAGTAGATGACACTCAGCAGACAAGCAGATGGGACTATTGGTTTAGCTGCCCACAAGGGTATATGGCTGTACAGATCTACCGCCAGTATGACGATACAGACAAACAAAGACAGGTAACGAAAATTACTTGCTGCAGAGTTGATGCAAATGATGAGCTATTGTCCTCTACCGCAAAGGACAACTGACTGTGGACGTACAGATTAGTGAAAATGGTGAAAGGTGAATTTAACTGCTTCAGCCCAGTGATATCCATTCTGTTATGATCATGTCGCCTGCAGAACGCTTATTATTCTTCAGAGAAACTTTTCAAACTGAAGAGGCTCACTGCTTCATTATTATGATGTCTGGTAAGTTTAATAATATTGTCAAATGGCAGCAAAATTCAATAGAAAAAAGTCATCTTGAAACACTTCAGCCACGACTGCCCAAGGTTGCATCATGTGAGAGTCTGCTGGGAAATTTCTTTGTATGCTACTCGTCACCTACCAGGTCATAGTCACGATGCACAGAGGTTCAAACGTGAGGGTTCTTTCCTTTGTAATAAACTTTTTAAGAAATCTTACATCATCCTGTACGGGAGAAACTGCACAAATGGGTTAATTATGTCGCTCTTGATACTGCTGGTTTCAGACTCTAGAAAAAACAAGAAAATCTCAACCAAAATCATCATCATTTTCCACCTAAGGAGAAGGAGAAGTAACAGCAATTAATAAGGAAGATAAATACAAAAGCAGTCGAACTATCAACAGAACGCCTAGTGAAATTTTACCTCAAATTTTATACATCATTCAAGTTCTCGAAATTCTGACTCCACCTCACAAGCCTCACCAATTGTTGTGCATTTCTTCAAATTTAGTGATCTGTGCTTTTGTACTGTTTCCCAAAATAATTCCCATGAACAAATTTTTAAAACTGATATGATTGCATAAGTGTTCAGTGATGTACCATAACACTTAGTTTGTGCAAGGAGCGAACATATATTCTGGCTAGCGAGTTGTTTCTTGCTCATATCCTTCGTGAACTCTCAAATATTTGGTAATATGGTGATCATGTTTTACATTAGTATACAGGTTTGGATGGTACACATTGTAAATCACTCGTTTGAGGTTGAAACTTCAGGTAACTTATGATTCAACTGAACTGGTATTTTAAATAAATCGGAATGCTAAGTCTGTGCGAGGTATGATTTTCAATCCTAACTACCTGTTTAACCTTGAACTTGCCCACACAGGTGCCTGAGTCTGATGTATTTAAGGCAGTGTATTACCGAGACTAAAGTACTACAGTATTATGGTATTACTGAATACAACGAAAGATCCTTTGGTATTATGATTCCCACTGATTGGTTAGTAAGTTAACTGAGATTACAAGATACTTCTGAACTATTTGCACCGAATCTAAGCTAGTCATTTCAGACTTTGATGTGTGTTCTTTTGTAGTGGGTAAATTACTCGTATTCTAGGATCTAAAACTGTTCTTTGGGGGCATAATTCAGCCAACTGAGCAATCATGATATTGTGACACCAGATAAATTGCAGTTATGGCCAGATTTATTTACCTTAGATAGGGAACAATAATTAAAACTTCTTTATATGGCACAGTTTGGGGACTCGAAATAATATCATTTAAAAAATAACAAAATTCAACGTAAGCATAAATATACTTGAGACAAACTGCGTCACAGTTAATAACCACTGTCTGTAGTGGCGAGCCATCGAAATATGAGACTCAACAGGTGGTACATAAATAACAATACTGATCGAACAATAAGTGCCATGATGCCAAAACATGAATACAAAATACAACGTGCATTATACCTGTATAAAAATGTACCACAAACATTACAAATGTACACAATTCTCAAGTGTCTCATTGGTTTGCCACAAAAAATACACACTACAGAAGAGTATGAAACTGAATCGATATACCTAAAGTCATAGTCCTTGAATCATTGTATGGTATACGGTTATTTGTGTATAAATGTATCAGAGAAAATACCTTTTCGCTTTAGTAACAATTTCTTGCAGGTTTCTTATCCTATGTAAATTTAAACACATATTCCTTTATGTGTTTGTCCGCATTTGTACTAAATCATGCAGCCTTTATATAACTGTTTCACTGTAAACTGTTTCGTTAGATACACAACACTTGATTTTGTGTATGATTGTCATAGATATTTTAGTGTGCGTGTTTCAGATGTCGTATATTATAAAAATATATTTTGTTCATGTGAAAATTCAGTATACTGACTTGGCATCACAGTGTATGACCATTGTTTACCCATCTCTGTTATGCGTACCTTAATGTATTGAGTATATTGCAAATAAATAAATAAATATAACTGAACTTGTATAAGTCAAATCACAGCCTAGTTTTTCATTTTTGTTCATATTTTCATCTCCCAGACCAGAAGAGCACTACGAAAATACAAGGCTTTCGTTACCCTTATACTATCCTACAGTAGCTCCCCAATTTACCCTTTTCCTGTTAGACGCCAGCTACGGTTCTTCTTCTCACCCCCACCTCTCCAAGTTACGCTTCAGTAGACAGATATAAGGTTTTAAACAGTGTGTCAACAATAAGTTTATCTATATTCGACAGGATGGACCTTTTTATAGTTGATATACGACACAATCTTAGTAAATTAGAGATTCTGGATTTTAAAGATATTGTAGGGAATTTGAAGTCTACCTGTAAACTTAGAACTAAGGAGGTAGGGAGGAATTGGGGAGACTGTTCAGTAAAGGAGAGCGACTCAATGCTACTCTTTTGTTCTGCTTCCTCTTCTGCTAGGAGGCTTCACCAAGTTTCTACCATTCTGCAGGGTGTTCCATCCCCGCCCTGGCTCACCCCACATCACCATGCCAGGTTATCATAATGCTTCTCTCCGCCAACCCCACATTTCATATGCCTCCCCCTACATACATACATACCGTACATACATACATGCATGCACGCACGCACACACACACGAACGCACAGACATATTTTTCATACATGCATACATACATACATACACACACACACACATACACACACACACACACATACACACACACACACACACACACAGGATTTCTAAGGACAACCTCCATCCCACCGTCAGCGCCACACCTCACACAACTCCCGTCATCACAGAATTAGTGAGGGACAGACAGAAGAAATTAGACCAAGAAAAAATAAATAAATAAATAAATAAATAAATAAATAAACAAGTGGTGCCAGGCACAACAAACCTTGCCCGAAGGCTGTAATTTTTTTCAACCGTTTTCAAAGTTATATCCCTCTGAAAATATGTGATCTTGATTTTGACCTTTCATGGTAACTCCATTGCCTCCAAAATTTAATAACTTTCTTTTGGGACCAGTGCCCACATATCCTGAAAATTTCATGTAATTTCATTCGGCCGTTTTTCCGTAATTTTGCCAACAACCAAAAAAAAAAAAAAAAAATAAATAAATAAATAAATAAAAATCACTCGCCAAACTCTGTCCGGGCGAGGTGCCTTCTTTTCGGAGGTAATAACTCGTCTGGAAGGAAACAGGACGTCACAGGTTCAAGATTTCTGGTATTCTGACGTGAGAAGCTGATGAACGAAAACGTGAACAGAGGATATTTTTTTATTTATTGTTACTTATCTGTTACATGTTTCAGCGTAACAGTTTCAGTTGCCCTCTGAAGTTATGGACAGCTTCAGTATGTTTTCTGCTAAGGTCAAACGGTTCTAGGCAGCTGAGAGTGAGTCATAGGAGCCTGAGTGTGGTAACAATGAAACCATTAATCATCTCAAGTCCTTGGCGCCTATTCTCATCGGTAAAAAAAAAAACTCCCTAACACGTCTTCTTTAGCGATTTGTTTATGGATTTGGGTGGTCAATAGCTTTTTGTACTTTATAAATGCAGAATATGGCGATTTGAAAAATGTACTTAACGCAGAATGGGGCGGTAAGGTGTGTTGTTTATGCCGAGTATGGCGATACTGGAAGGGTTTATGTAATACAGAAGAGGACAGTAAAGAGAAATGAAAAATAAATCGCTTAGAAAAAGGTGTTAGGGAGCCATTCTAGAGTTGTTAGGAAATTTATTATTATTATCATCTTTTTACAAAGAAGATGAACAGGGGAAGGAAAATCAGTTTAAATAAAAAAAATAATCGATACACCAGATTACAGGCGTCCTCCATTCAGTAAAAAAAAAAAAAATCTGAAACAGTTGGACCTGAACAACTATAGGTTGAAGTTTGGGGGGAAACTATTCTGGGGAAGCGAGTTCCAAATAGATGCAGTTCGGGGAATAAAAGATCTTTGAGAGGCAGAAGTTTTGCAATATGCCAGTGTGACAGGCTAGTCTTGAGCGCTGCCAGATGCTTGCGTAGAACAGGGGAAGACGTGGAGAGGTGACACGGTGGATGCAACGTCGTCCGAGCATTTGCCCTAAAAGTATCTGTAAAATAATGCAAGGGGGGTAAAATTCCTTCTTACTTGTAGGGGAGGTAGTTCATTTGTAATTGCAGGGTTATTACCGCCGTCAAGGAAGCTATGTTTTTGCCGGCGTTGGTTTGTTTCTGTTTGTCTGTTGGTCTGTCAGCAAGATTACTCAAAACGTTATGGACGGATTATGCTGAAAATTTTTGAAGGGGTAGGGTATGTCCTAAGGAACAAACCATTAGCTTCTGTTGGTGATCCGGATCATTATCCGGATCCTGGAATTTTTTGTTTGTTTGTTCACACGATACCTCCAAAGGTTCTCAATGAATTTCACTGAATTTTTGTGGAATTGTGGGCTGTGCCAAGAAAGAATTGATAAAATTTTGGGGCCGATCTGGATCCGGATCCTGCAATGGCATTGGTTTTGTTCTGAATTTTGTCCAGTTGTTTCAATGCAGCGTCTCCGTACCCACTCCACAAGGGTGAGCAATATTCCAGCTGAGGGCACACATGACTCTTGTAATTTACAGCTAACTGCTCGTGTGTTACGAATTCTGTACAATAATCCAAGTTCCTTTGAAACGGTTTAGCAAGTGACGTAATATGAGAGGCCCAGCTGAAGGCACCGCTAAGTGCAACACCAAGAATTTCAACACTTTTAAAGAGAGGAATATTAGTAGCACTGAAGGTAATATAAGAATCAGACACTATCTGTCTATTAGTAAACTGTATTTACCTGGCATTCTTACCATCAAATGACACAATGTAAATTTGTCCCCATTTTTGTGATACTAGATAAGTCTTGGTTTATGAAGATTGTTGTACTGAATTGTGAGTTAGCGATATCAAAATTTGTGAATGGCTGTTTAAGTGTGAAAGAACTGTGAAATATAGAGTCATCTGCATATGAGCGAATGGGATTATGGGTGACAGGTAAGAGATCATTAATACTGATTAGGAACAAGGTTGGAGCCAGGACTGATCCCTGGTGCACGCAAGCATTAACAGAGTGGAAATTGGAATATTCATCAACCACTTTTAGTCTTATCTTTCTGTTGCTGAGATACAGTATGAAGAAATCAGTAGAGCAAAAAGTGATAGGCCACAGCATGGGCGTTTGGATAGCAGGGAATTGTGCCAGGCTCTGTCAAAAAACTTTAGAACTATCAAGGGCTACTGCATGAGTTTCTCCATGTTGGTCAATTGACTGATGGATGATGGTATGAGTAAAGAGACTGAGTATGTCAACAGTGAATCTTTCGTGGCGAGAACCGTACTGTCTGTCACTAATTAAGTGGTTGCATTCAAGATGTTTAACAGTGGCTTATCAATTTCGGTATCATATGCTTTACCAAGAGAAGATGTGATAGCTATTGGTCTGTAATCAGAGGGATCAGAGGAACAACCTTTCTTCCGGATTGGGTGGATATTGGCTTCTTTCCAAGAATTTGGGAATGAAAAAGTACGTATGCATAGTCTGAATAAATTAGCTAAAACAGGAGCAAGTTCTGGGGGATACTTTTTCAAAACAGTTGGACTAATTGCATCTCGACCTGGAGTGTGGTTGGTTGAAAATTTGTTTAGGATGGATTTCACGAATTTAATCTGTATTTTAAGTGAAGCAATTTAAGGAGAGTCAAATTCTAGTGTAGGGACGTTCTGGCTGACATCCTCTAAGGTAGAATTTCTGGCAGATGTACTCGACAGGATGTTTGCTTTTCCACGTTGTCATTTACTGCGTAGTGTTTCCATCTGAAGATTTTAGTGGGGGAATGGATAATGACTTGTTAAAGTAATTATTGAAAAAATTAAGAGTTGACCAGAATATCATATTGGAATTAGGATTATTTAATAGTTTCAATGCCTGGGTGTGAAGAAAGTTTGATTTGACAAAATTTATCAGTGTCTGTGCATAGCTTCTAGCAATTTTATTTCATTTTAAGTAAGTTATATGCTAAGGACTCTGGGTCATTGCTCTGACGCAATTGCCATGAAACCATTTTTGGGAATCCGATCTTTTAGTGAAATGTTGACTTGGTATAAATAGTTCCACAGCAGCTTGTATTAAGTCATTAATATGGGACTGGCAATTGATGTTTGTGGAGATAAAAGACTGCCATGGAATATCAATAAGTTAAATTCTAAATCCATCCCAGTCTGCCCTTTCAAAGTGCCATCTAGTCTCCCTGACTGGTTCAGAACGGGGAGGTTTGGGGCAACTGCCAAATGAGACTGAAGAGATTGTGGTTGGAGGATTCAAGTGGTGACAGTACCTCTATCCCGTATTGATCTGGGTTATTTGTCAGGGGTGGGTCCAAGAGACACGCACTTTGGTCAGGATTATCTGGTATTCTGGGTGGCTGTTTTACCAATTGCGCGAAATTAAACGATTCTGCAAACAATTCACGGTCTAGACCAGTATCGTTAGTCCTGGCGGATTGCAATAATCATTTTATATTATGGACGTTAAAATCACTTAAAATGGTATTTTCCGTTGTAGGGGTGAGGTACAGGTTGGTCAACTGTGTGGATATAGAATCAAATATACAATGTTCTGAACAAGCATGGTGAGGGGGGGCGACAAACTATACGGATATATTTGGTAATATTTATGTAATTTAGTTAGTATAATGAATGATCAAAGTTAGCTGAAGTGAAGTTCAACACGTGCCACCCTTGTTACGGACGTTGGTGAGCAGATGGTAACCAGGAAAACTAAATGTGGATGTGTCAGTAGAGGAAGAGATTAGCGTTTCTGTGAGGAACGGGGCTAGATGGGATACAGATTGGAGGAAAAGGTGAACGGAATTCAGTTTGGTACTAACACCATGGATGGGAGTGAAATACAAGGCTGAACCCGCACCTCTACGCGGACGAGCATTAGTGTCTGCAAGAACTGCTGTCGGCATTGTTGCTTGACTGTGACCAGGAGGATCTTGTGCCGACAGCCCTACCCTGCCAGTGGAAGTAATCCGAGGTACCACCGAGTTTGCTGATAATAATGCAGCGGCCATTGCAAGGGAGGGATGGACATATAAAGTGTGATATCCACTGTGTATGTACAGTAATGTGATGTAGGTAGTTGGAGGTAGAGGTATTATGAGAGAATGCAGACATTACTCTCTGTGTTAATGAAAACACTGAAAATGTTCAGCAAAGAGAGATGATCAGGAACAACAGGCCCTGAGAGCTGGTGAAACAAAAGCTCCAGCTCTCTCTGTCACCAGCTTGCCTTCCACCTCGGGAGTACCACACTTTTCGACTGGTGCTAAAGTCTACTCTCTTCACTTTAGCCTGGCCTAAAATTGCCATCCCTTCACACGTTGAGCTGAAACAAGAGATATAGCACTAAAATATGGCGCTAGTCACGAAGGAGTCCGTGGAAAGGATGTAGAGCCGCAGGGTTGTCTTTTTCTGCCACTGAGCTACGTGAAATCTGTTGCAAAATGAAGAATTTTTTTCCCCTATCTGCTCCGTTATCATACTTTTCTATGTTACTTATGCAGCCCACTTCGACATAAAAAGGTATGATGAAGAAAAAAATATTAATGGGAAGTTAGGAAAATAAATCGCTAGGGAAGCGGTGCCAGGGAGCCTCCATAAATGACGAGAATATTGGTCTGGTTTGAGCGTTAATACAGGCATCATGAACCCTCTCAATCCCGGGACGCCTCTAGCATTCCCCTCCTGCCAACGATAAGTTTTGAATCGTAGGAGTCTGAGATTGGTAAAGGTATCGTGCAATATTGCCTCTAAAATACATAAATAATTCAATGCGCGTTGTGAATAAAGGAAAAAAAACGTCTTTCTCCATAACATACAATTTTCCGTGTCTGCTAAACATAAAATCATAACTCATTAATGACGTACAAAACTATATTAACCACCTTAATGTAAAAATAAATAGCTAAGGAAGAGGTATTAGGGAGCTTCCTTAACTGATATGACTTCGAGCCCAGGATATCATAAGATTAATGGTTCAGGTAAAATAAAAGCCTCATACTGACTACATTATCTCAAGGTGACTATAATGAGATTGGAGGAGAGGTTAGATAATGACCTGTTTTAATCCCTTCACAACTGTACGCTCTTCTTAACTTAAAGAGAGAGAGAGAGAGAGAGAGAGAGAGAGAGAGAGAGAGAGAGAGAGAGAGAGAGTATGGTGGTGGCAACTTAAAAAATGTGTAGTAGTAGTAGTAGTAGTTTTTGTTGTTGTTGTTGTTGCCCCAGGCTCATCTGAAACGTGAACCCAGTGAACTGTAGGCTTAACCTGCTCTTGTCCTGCAGTGCACCATCTTCCTTTCGGGGGACAGGGAAGCATTTGACGGACGTTTGTATAGGCAGGCAGTTGAGCCGTCTGATTTGACATCGATGCCACCACATGAAGGCGTCTTTCTCCAGTACCACATCATTGTAGTGAAGAAATTAAAACACAGTGACACCCAAGCCCGTATTCTCGCCGCCTGAGGAAGCTCACTAACACCCTTTCCTAAGCGATTTATTTTATTTTTTACACCTTACTATCCTCATTTGTGTTACATGCAAATATCGCTATACTATGCTTAACTAACGTACAAAATGATATTAGCTACCCATAATTAAAAAAAAAAAATCACTAAGGAAGAGGTTTTAGGGAGGTTTCTTGACCTACGAGAGTACTAAATACAAGCCCAAATGATAGCAGCTTTGTTGGATATCGCAGTTATCAGAGCTGCACACCTGACAAGGAATACACCCAAAGAACCTTACCTAGCACACGCAACCGTCACCGTGCCCGTCCAGGTTCCTATTTCAGTTCCCGGTGCAGTCTTCTCGTTGGGTAAAGAAACTCCCTAGCACTTTTTCCTTAGAGATTTATTTTTGGATACGGCTCGCTAATAGCCTTTTTGACGTTATATGGACAGAGTATGGCGATATCAGAATAATTTAGGTAACAGGGGAAAGTACAGTAAGATGTAATAAGCAAAATAAGCCGCTTAGGAAAGAGTGTTAGACAGCTTCCTTAACCGACTAGAAAACGAGCCCTTGACCAAAAGCCTCGTCGTCGGTCCGGGAATCGAACCCGTGACCTTTTGCTTTTGGGGTAAGTCTGCTCCTGGTTACATCACTGCTACTGTACTCTTCACCCTAACGAGGCGTATAGTTGCCATCTCTCCATCTTGAATGTTGACTTGTAACAATAGATTAGTACACTCTTTTTTTTTTTTTTTTTTTAATCGAGGTGAAGATACACTTGACAGGATGAATGGCTGAATGCAATGTGTCTGAAGAAAATAGTTGTATTTCAAATAAATACCGGTAATATGAATCAAAAATTATTTACTTACTCAACTGCAACGATGTTATTTGTGTGTGTTTTGCTTTCAGCCAATCATCACCAACCTGTCCAGTGCATCTTCGGCACGAAAAAAAAAAAAATGAGTGCAGAATATGATGCTAATGAAGAAGTGCTAACGAAAGGATATTGAGCCTTGGTATTGTTTTATTCTGTCGAGGAGCTCCGGGAATTAAGCCGCAAGAGGACGAAGATCTCCGCCAAGTTAAGGTGAATGAACTGTAGATTCGTCTCGTCTCTATAAAATCTTTATTAGACTTTATATACTGCATCAGGCCGGCAGACCGTAACCTGTACATACGCGTTCTGTAAGTAGCCCAGCTGACTACACACATCAGGCTGGATGAGTCACTGACCTGTAACTATCCAGAGAACGTAAAACAATCATAGGTCTTCTCAGGGAGGCAATTAGGATGGCTGCTGGTTCTGTGCAGGTGGGTTTGCTTTGTGATGGTTTTTCTTCGCGTCCTATCTATGGGGTTATCGATAATCTCCAGGTTAGCTGTGGCAGTGTGTGTGTGTGTGTGTGTGTGTGTGTGTGTGTACCTAGCTAGAATTTTGTCAGTTCACTCCACAAGGGCCATTCAGGCAAATGATCATTATGGGACTATGAGAAGGGGAAGTTTTATGACCTCCTCTTCCTTTCCTGTCAGTCTTGTTCAGTCTGAGATCCATATCCTTGTACCACAAGTCTCTGGTGTCTGGGTAATGTATACTAATAGCAGTCCCTTTTATCTCCCTGCGTGCGAGAATATTGCTGGCTGTTTCTGTGGTTGGGGGAAATGCTTGAATATTCATACGCAGTGCTGTG
>JAGKTI010004656.1:0-11261 GCA_018397915.1 Birgus latro | reverse complement strand
GTCCTGCGTGCCTGCGTGCCTGCTTGAGTGGATGATGTGGAGAAGTTCAAAGCAGAGAACACTTTACCGCTTCAACAGACTGTGATATATTATCATACCTTAGACGATATTAAGTTCTTATCTTTGTGCCCCTGCTAGACAAAATATAATGATATAAAGTAGCTAACTGTAACATACCTCTAAAATCATTATTTTTACTAGTTTTACACATGAATAACTTATTAGGTTACATAATATTTTTCATCTTTTCTTTAGAGTGCACCGTTGTAAAATTAATATAATATCATACATACAACAATGATTTTACATCATCATGTGTCTTAGTTTGGTTGACTTAGAGAAGGCTCTTGATAGAGTGCCCAGGGAGTTGGTGAAGTGGACAATGAGGTATGGTTGGTTAGCGGAGTTATGACAAGTTATGACAATGTACGAGGGTGCTAGTACCAGGTGAGAGTGAACGGAGGTTTGAATGAAGAATTTTCCCTGAACGCTGGTGTGCATCAGAGGCCAGTTTTAAGTCCCTTAATGTTCATCATGGTGCCTGAACCTCTCAAATGATTTCAGGACTGGACTCCCATGGGAGATGTTGCATGCTGATGACTTGGTGTTGACTGCGGAGAATAAGGGGGTAGTGGAGGAAAGTTTTAAGAAATGGAGAGATGGCTTGGGGCACAGATGTTTAACATTAAACGTGGTTAATCAAAACTGATGATATCTGAGGCAGGTGGAGGTACTATCTTAGCAGAAGGAGTATGGCCTTGTCCAGTTTGCCAGAGGAGTGTGGGGAAAAAAATCACTTTTTTGCAGTGTTTGTGATAAATGGATGCATAAGAGATGTAGCGGTAGCAGAGGCAAGCTGCAAGTAATGTGTATTTTGAGTGTGTGGTATGTAAAACAGAACATAGAGAAGGAGAGAGGCGGTGAAAGAATAAGTTTGCTGGAGGGTGTCTTGAGAGCCGGGAGGAGTTTTGTTATTTGGGCGACATGATAATTATGTGCTGGAGGTGGGACTGGCGCTGGCTCGGTTGTAAAGGTAAGGGATGGTTAGAGGAAGTTCAGTGAGCTGTTTCCTTTCCTGATATTAAAAGGGCCCTCCCTCCGTGCTAAGGGGTCCTTGTATGTAGCATGCAGTAGGAGTGCATTGCTGTACCGTTGTCAGACGTGGGCAATAAACGAGGAGGGTATTCGTAGGCTCAAAAGAACAGACATGAGAATAATCAGATAGATGTGTCGTGCGTTCTTGAATGACGGGCCTGGGGAGCTTAGGATTGCGACCGAAGAGATGAGAGGAAGGTAGGACTTGAATGTGTTAGTGATATGAGAAGAAGGGGTAAATCGGAATGATTTGGGCATGTGGACAGGATGGAGGATGACATTTGGATGCGGTGGTTGAGATGCATGATCGTTGAGTGTAGAGCTGCAAGAGGTAAACCAGAACTGACTTGGGACGAGGTCATGCAGTGCGACGTCAGGGATAAGGACATGAATAGAGAAGCTGCTAGAGATCAGGCAGCGTGGAAAGCCGCCATTTGGTGACCAAGGCCGACGCATACAAGCATACTGGAGCCTTTATAAACAAAACGAAACGAAATAATCTACGTATAACAAACTGTACTCTATGGGATATACAGTGAATTTGTACACTGAGGCACTGATGCTTTTCCGTATCCTCTAGTTTCATCATACCATATGCGTAACGGTAAAAAATACTTCTTTATTTCTTAGCATAAGTCACTGTGTCATAATGATTAATTTTTTATTGTCAATGATATTCATATACCGTATGCTGTATTTCTCAACTGAACAGAAAGTTGGCTTAAGTAGCTACAGAGGTAATATATTTATACAATTCTTGATACAGAGGCATATTTATGTGTCACTGATAACCTCTACAGTCGTCTCCAAAAATTCTCGTTTCTGCCGCGCATATTTCTCATTTGTGGCACCTCCGAAATTGTCCTAAGAAATATATGCATTGCACAATGATTGATTAGCTACAGCAATGTCACCGTTAATATGTGTTCTTATTCTTTACAAAAAGTTCACCGAGATTGCCTCATTAACGGAAAAGGAATGGTACTTCTGCTGGCTGTACCTGCTTGTTTCCTCCACTGTACCTAACACCACCAATGTGTACAGAGGCTCCTTGCGCTGGAGGTAGTCAATAAACCTAGAAACCTTTAAAAATAGTGAAGAGAAGAGAGAAGAGGGGGAGGGGAGAAGTGAGTACAGGGAAGAGACCAGGGAAGAATGGAGAGGTAAGTGAAGAGGAAGGAGGAATGAAGGAAGGGTTAGGGAGAGTGAAAGAAGGGTCGGGGATGAAGGATGAAGGATGGGTAGGGGAGGGGAGGAAGAATGAAAGGAGCGTGAGAGAAGACAGGGAAGGTTGAAGTAGGGGCTAGGTAGGGGAAAGATGAGTGAAGGAAGGGTCAAGGAGAGGGGGAAGGATGATGGGAGGGTGCGAGGAAAGAGGGAAGAATGTATGAAGGGTCAGGAAATAGAGAGAATAATGATGGAAGCGTCAGGGAGGGGAAGAGTATTGAAGGATGGGTCAGGAAAGAGAGGGAATAATGAAAGAAGGGACGAGGAAGAGAGGGTAAATGAAGGAACGGTAACTGAAGAAAGGGGAGATTTAGGGGAGAGTAAGGAAGGAGTGGCGAAAGAAGGATGAGTAAGCGAGATGAAGGAAAAAATAAGGAAATAGTGTGAGCATAGGAGTTGAAATGCAGAAAACAGATGATGCAGCAGACCTCTTGGCTCATAATGAAACAATTCCTGTCCATTGGTAATCCAAGAGAATGAGACTAATATTTTTAAGAAGAAATCCGCCCATTCCTCACCAAGCCTCAGATCGAAACGGACACTAGTAAACGAGAACGAAAACCAAGCAACACAGAACTGGCACAGGAAAATATTACAGGGCATGACATTCGCTCCCGTACAAACACCTGGAAAAAAGTAGAAATTTTGTCTCAAGAGCTGTAGTGTTTGGAAGTTGTGTACATGCTTAATGGATTTCATTCGTACTCTTATCTGCCTTATCACTCCATACCACTTGTATTCTTATCTAGCTTATCAATCCATTTAATTCGTATTCTTATCTAGCTTATAACTGAAGCTCTGTCAGACTGGTATCAACAATTATCAGTAGGTGACTTGCTCCACTCATTCACAAATATACGTCTAAACCGTTTTTCTCATTCTTCTTCAGAAAATAAAGCAAGGCCTGTTTTACCTGAGTGCATGAGACTGAGGATATGATTGGTTATAATCAGGTGTAAATCTTGGAGGCTGTTTTAATAATCAACACTTTAATTGCCTACCGCATTTTGATCCCCAGGTAAGCTGACATTCTAAAAGCAACCTTTGTTACCTGCTCATTGCACAAATATTTTCGTGAAACCTCTAATGAAGGTTATATTATTTTTCATTTAAGTATCTTCTTCCATTTGTCTGCTAAAAACTCGATTCACCAAGCCACTGCTTCCCATGTTCATTTCCATAGTTAAATTTTCTGTTGTGGTCCATTTCACCAGGTTCTATCCCGGCAATTCATAATCAATATATTACTAATAATTATTACCTCCTTTAAGTCCATCATCCAATGAAATTTCTGTGAAATAACTCTTAACTCTTCGACTCTCAAATAGGTTCAGATTCTACTTTTAAAGTCTATTCTCATATTTGGCAGATGCCTAAAACCTTGTATCATCATCGTTACTCTCTGGACACTTTCAATGAATTTATATCCTTCCTATAAGCTGATGGCCAGAACTGCACTACATAGTCTAGATGTGGTCTAGTCTCATCAAGGCCGAGTTGAAGCACAACAGTGGCTCTCCCATTACTCTCACATCTTGGTATAAATCAAGTCCTGCTTGCCTTAGTCCATACACTTCAGTTATGCATTGAACCAAGATTTTAAGCCCTAACTATCTAGACACACCAATAATCCAATCCCGTCGAATTGTACCTATGAAATAACTATGATTTCCAAGTATATAGCGCTTAACATTTTCCTCTATTAAATTTCATCTGCCGCTTTTATAGACTAACCAGACAATTTGTCTGGGTCCCTCTGAAGGTCTCCTCTGTCTTCTATGTACCTTACTTATTACCCCATCAACTTTTGTGTCCTCAGCAAATTTCTTGTTGGTAATGGTGACCCCCAAATGAAGGTCAAAACTGTACAATAAAAATAATAAACGATCAACAGAAGCAGAAGTGACCCAGAGTAAGTTCATGGTATTGCCTTTTATAAGATCAAAGATCTCTAAGTGATTCCTATTTTTGTACAACATACCTCCAAGTTAAACTAAGTAGTCTACAATCTAAGCATTTAGTTTTGTTTTTTGGGGAGCTGAAGTACAAGTTTAATACTACAATCTACTGTCTTTCTGGCACTATCTCTTTATTGCTGACTTACTGAAAAATGAGGGTTAAAGTAAAATTCAGTTATCATTTTTCTTTCAGTGCTCTAGCATAAATCCCATTCGGAACAGGTGACTAATGGGACTTTAACTTACCACTTTCTTTTAACATATCTTCCCTGTTCAAAGTAATGTCACTAAAAATACTCTTTTTGCGAATCATGAATAAACTGTCAACTTCATGGGCATCAACTATATTGTGTAAATACTGGTAAGGAGTATCTCATCTTGACAACGTGCATCATCATCATCTGTAATGTGGAATGGCAAAGGAACAGAGAGTCGGATGGGGAGAGGAGACGGGAAGGGGACAGTGAGGAGAGAGAAGAATAAATACGAGGAAGGGAGTAATTAAAGGAAAGAATGAAGGTAAGAGAGGTGGGGGAGGAGGGGGAAGTAAGGGAAGGCAAAATGATGGAGGGCTAAGAAAGATAAGGGGAGACTAGGGTAAGCGAACAGTAAGAGGAAGTCAAAACAAAGGAAAAGAGGCGAAGAGAGTGAGGGACAATAACACGTGTGGAAGGAGAGAGAGCGTCATGCAGTATTCAAGAGGAGGTGGTCTTCTTGGTATACACAGACACACTCACTCCACTCGCCTTAAGTGACTGGAAGGGGGGGGGGCTCTTATACCTTTTGCTCTAACCCATAAGAGACAGACAGACAAACAGGCAGACAGTTAGAGACAGAGACATACTGAAAGGCAAAGAGATAGATACACACATTCATACATACATACAGGCATACACATACATACATACAGAGAGAGAGAGAGAAAGCGAGACAGAGAGAGAGAGAGATGGGGTGAGGTGGGGTAACGAAAGATGAAGGAGGGAGATGTACGATAATAGATTGCTTGGGAAAGAGGAAGTGTGAGATTGGGCAATGAGAGGCCTGCTGGTAAAGTGAAGAGGCAGGTACAGTACATCTGATAAAGAGATATGAGACAGGGGCAGATATAGGAAGGGAGGAGGGACTGGAAGCACGATAGATTAGGGAGAGTGGGCGTGAGCTAAATGGCATGACTTAACTACGTTTATGGAGTGGGGAGGAGGGGGTGAGAATTTTGTGTATTAAGTATATGAAAAGGGGGAAAGGGTAAGCTGGGTGGCACGAAAGAGGGGATGAAAGGAAGCTCATTATGGGCGGGGGAGGTAAGATGGAGGGGCAAAATGTGGGATGTGTGGAAGGTAGGTTGTAGAAATAAATGAGAGAGGGAGAGGGAAGAGGGAGGGGAAAAGATTTGGGACACGAAAGCTGAGGGCGTTCGCTGGCTGTCAAAAGAGGAAGGGAAATATTTCTGGTACGAAAACAAAGATGGTGAAGAAGGTGAGATGGCAGAAGAATATAAGGTATGAGGGAATAAGGTAGGGCAAGAACGATAGGAAGGCGAGGCAGTTGGCTGAATCACGAAATATGGGAGGGAGTAAGATGGCTACTCTAAGCGGCGAGGGAGTTGAGCTGGATGGCGGGGAGATGAATGGGGAAAGAGAGGAGCGGAGAGGTTGGATGGCAGGGAAGGGAAGGAAATGAGTAACAGAGGATATAGGATGGATGGATGGATGGGGAGATGAAGGGGGAAGAGGGGAGAATAGAAATAAAATGTCGGGGAGATAAAATGGGAAGAGGGAGGGGTAAAAAAAAAAAAGATGGTGGGGAAAAGATGGATGGTAGGGAAATGACAGGATAAGAGAGGAGAGTAAAAGATGACTTAGGAGATGACAGGGGACGAGAGGAGTGTAGAAGGTGAATGGTGTGGAAATGGAAGAGGAAGGGAGGAAGGTAGACTGCTGATAAACAGATAGGGATGGGAGGCAGATACGATGAGAGAAGAGACGGGTAAAGGCATGGCACAATACTATTTGGTTTACGTTAACTCACTTCCAAAATTCCTTCCCAGCAGAAGAAAAATCGTCTGGAGTGGCAAGATTAAAACAAATACCATCGACAGGTAAGATAGTTCATAAAGAGGGTTTCTAACCTCCTCACCAGATGATCCAGTCTAACCTGAAGGAAAAATTGTCCTGGGTTAACGAGAGCGGAATGAATAAATGATCAAAGTGACGAGGCTCATGGAGTCTATTTTCTTCCACTCACCACAATAGGTCCTTTCCAGGCTGAGAATAACGTCTGAGGCGGAATGCGGGTACTACTCTCCTTTGCATTACCCTTTATGTGTGCATGTGTCTGTTTGTATGTCTGTCTGTCTGTCTATTTACTCCCCTACCGACATCATCTTAATCCCTCACTCCTTCAGTATTGTGACGTAAATTTGCTGCTCCTGGACGATCTTACTCATTTTTAAGAGAGCTTGCTGGAACTGAAGGGATTAATGGTGACGATAACTAATTTCTTCAGTTCGAAATTCCTTACAAAGCTGAATAAAACTGTCTATCAGTGGCAAAAACAATAGATAAATAAAAAACAATAAGAAATATATCAATTGATTCAAGGAGGTAATTCAAGAACGTCTCTTTGTATTTCAGTCTTGTTACCATGACTGTGTATTACTCAGCTATGGACAGTGTCTCTTGCAGTGAAGGGATTAGGTATTGCCCTTCCACGCACTCTCTTTAAGGAAGTGTTCTATTGATATCTGTGAATTCCCTTTCCGTCATTAACTCCTTCAGTACGTAAACCTTTACATTAATTCTTCTTTTCCCGAGACGACTATGTTCGACTGTGGAAAGACATCTTGCAGTAAAGGGAGAAGGGACAGTGACCCTCTCTCTCACACTGTCCTTAATGAAGTCTTGTATTGCTATCTTATTACTCCTCTGTTAGAATTATATGATGGCCTTTAAGCAGATTATGCTTTTTTTCATTCTTCTTAATAACATTATATTCAGCTCCCTCCCTTCATCCCTTCCTCACCTTTCCTTCCTCCCTTTCTCCACCCCTCCTCCACCTTTCCTTCCTCCCTCCATACCTCCCCCACATTTCCTCCCTCCCTTCCTCCAGTTATGGGATTAGGTGCTACATTCACTTGCACTCTCCTTAATGAACTATTGTATTGCCAGCTATTTGCTCTCCTGCTGACATTATATCTAAGTCCTTGCTTCATCGCGTCCATTTGCTGTTCTCTTTAGTTTCCTCTCCTTCCCGTTTGCACTCTCTCCATTCGCCTGTTTCTGTTCTTCCTGTCGTCTTCGTACAGAATTTCACCACTCACCCTAATAACGTTCTTTTCCAGCCACTTCTTGCCATCTTTTCCACCCCTTTTCCTCTCTAGTTCCCTTTCTTTCTTGTTTGCATCCTCTCCATTCACCTGATTCTTTTCTTCCTCTCAGTTTCTTTCACTCCTCATCTCAGTAACATCCTTTTGAAAGCACCTCTTTCCTTCCCTTTCCCTCCTTTTCATTTTTAGTTCCTTCACCATCCTGTTTCCACTCTCTCCATGAACCTCCTCCTTTTCTTCCAGTCGTTTTCCTACGTTCATTCCTCCCATTCCTAGTTCCTTTTATTCCCTTCGTTTCCCCTCTTCCCCTTTGTTTATTCACTCTCATTCCCACTTTACCCTCTCTGTGGACAGCCATAAGCAAAAGTTCGCCAATATTCCTCTGCCATCATCTTGTCGTGCCTTCCATATTGCTCATTCCTCCCCAAACGAGAGAGAGAGAGAGAGAGAGAGAGAGAGAGAGAGAGAGAGAGAGAGAGAGAGAGAGAGAGAGAGACTGTCCACCCCTTCCTCACCTTTCCACCCTCCCTTCACCCATCCCCAATCTTTCCTTCCTTTCTCCATCCCTCCCACATCTCTCGTCCTTCTCTCCACCATTCCCACACCTTTCCTCCATCTCTCCATCCCTCTCTCATCTTTCCTTCCTCCTTTCATCTCTCCATCACCTTTTCCCCCTTCCCTTTATCCTTCCTTCACTTCTCTTCCCTCCCTCAACCCCTCCCTCATTTTTCCTTCCCTCCTTCACCCCTCTCTCCCTCCACCCCTCCCTCACCTTTCCTCCCTTCCTCCACCTTTCTCTAATTTTCATTTCCTCCTTCCCTCCACCCTTCGTTCCATCCTTCCCTCAGGTTCCCTCCTCCCTCATTTTCCCTCCCTTCCTCATCTTCCACAATTTCCTCTTCTTCTTCTTCCTTGATGAGCATCTCTTTACCCAACTAATAACAACCTCTACCTTCACTGACGTAACGCACGCACACACACACACACACACACACACACACACACACACACACACACACGAACGCACCCACCCACACCATAGTTCTTTCTGTCAGTCGTTGTGTTTTTGTCTGTCTGTGTCTGTCTTTCTGTCTGCCTGTCTGTCTGTTTGTCTGTCTCTGTCTGTCTGTCTGTCTGTCTCCCTCTCTAAACCTAACTGTGCTTCTTTCCTAAAACAAAACAATTACCCTTTTTTTCCAACTAAAACAGCAACGCATGGACGCCTTACAAACACCTGGCCTATTTGTCGAGGAACAGGCACACTCGTCAGCCATTTTGTCAGCTCATATATAATTATCATACCTGGCCGAAAGAGTCAGCGATGCACACCTGACGAAGAGCTTTTGTTGTTTGTTTGGACATTTTCTAGTTAGCCCAGGTAGCTGTATCATCGTGAACTGTTCCTCGCGTAGAGTTCGTTTCTCCAGAATTTAGAAAAAAAAATAAAATAAATAGCTTCGAAGTATTTACATTAACACTGAACAGACTACGACCATTTACCTGCATAGGGTAGGGGTTAAGTAGAAGAAACAATGGCTCGTACTGGGGTTAACTAAAGAAACTCCCCAACACCCCATCCTTCGCGGTTTATTCTGGATATTGAACGTTTATCCTCCCTTTTGTGATGTTTATGCAGTCTGTATGGAAAGTAATATGATGTACCGCGAGTAGCATAAAAGAGATTATTAACACGTAGCATGCAGAATTAGGCGCTTAGAGATTGGTGCCAGAAAGCCTAGTAAACCCACGAGAATAAGCCCCAAATAACTCTTGATTTTATTTTCAGACACATATAAATGATAATTAAGCCTAGTTATGTGCCTATCGATTTCACGAGGGATTTAAAGCAGAGGATCAGTTTCTGCTCTGTCCATTCTTATCCCTGAACACCATTCGATTTTGGCGGCTTACATCCAGTTCCTCAATTATACTGGTGGGTTAACAGGGATAAGGGGGAAGCAAACTTTGTCCAAGAGTCTGACCTGCCCGCAAAGCATTAAGGGAGGTTTAAAAAAAAAAAATTATATATATATATGTATTTCACTGATTTACTACATTCACATATTTGCAGTTAACATTCAGCACCAACTGTACATCGTAGTGAGTTTTAAATGTATAAATTCTTGTAAAACAGTTAAACTAAACCCATTAAAGCAAGGCGTATTTTGGTCAGGGGGAGAGGAAGACCAAGGATGAGATTGGGGGATGGTGTGGAGGGGAATGTTTATGCCCCCGTCATCAGTTTCAGTTTAGGCTCGACCCTAGTTAGATAACCTTGGCGTAGCAGGATTAATGAGCCTCAGGGAAGTGAAGAAAAAAGAAAAAAATAAAAGCTCTTCCCCAAACTAGTACCCTCTTGTTTATAACATTATTAATATTTTTAATCTCGATGCCATCAAGCGATATTACTCAGCTTCGGGGAGGGTTTTCGACCTGCAGGGGTTTTATACAGCCGCCATTAACCCTTTCACTGTTAGGACACTCTGTTAACGTGAATACAATCGTCTGGTTGTGGAAGGAATAGAGTGATAATGACTTCCTAGGGCTGAAGGGGTTTAAATAGCTTCGATCCCCGAGGCAACTACAGAAAAAAAAATGCAACAACAACAATAACAACAGCTAAAAATAGTGATACGAATAATAATTAAAGTAGTAGTAGTAGCAGTAGTGGTGGTGGTAGTAGTAGTGGTAGTAGTGGTAGTAGTAGTAGTAGTAGTAGTAGTAGTAATAATAATAATAATAATAGTAATGATGATAATAATAAAAAGATGATGGTGATGATATTGATGCCTAGTGGTCTAGTTGTGGAGCTCTCGGGTTAGCAAATACCCTGTCTTACGCCATACGCCTCGAGTCCAAGAGGTAGCTACAGGTATTTCCCATCATGTAAAGCGCTACCAGAGGCGTGGGTCGTTCTCCTGCTCTTAAACTGATGTGGACCACGATATCTTAGCCTAGTCTGTCGTGTTCCATTCGCCCCAGATAGCTCTCTTCTTTGCTTCCCCAGACTGTTCTAGACTTTTCCCCTCTTTACTTCTTCCTCCTGTCTTAATTTCATAAACATCTCCCACTCTGTCAGGCTCCCCTCACTCAACACAGTCTTCCTCTTACCCTTAAAAGCTGTTCTATAGCTTCCTCTATTTCTAATTCCAGCCATCTCAGTCACTAACATTCCATTCACTTCAAACCTTCTTCACTTTCATCTTAGTCTCTCTCCCCACCTCCTTCCAAGCAGCTCACTCTCAAAGACTTCATAGGCCTGTGACGCTCCTCTTTATAGATAAACTTCATCACCTTGTTCTTGGTTCCCCTCTTGTTTTCCTTCCTATCGCATCAGTCTCTTACACTCTCATAATTTCTCAATCTCCAATCGCTCCATGTTCATCTACGTTGTTCAACTTCAACAGTGTAATTCCAAAGCCGAATCCAGCAGTTTGAACAAAGGGGGAGGAGGGCGTGATTCCCAGCGCAATTACCACAAGTTTGAATTTATACCGCCTCATTACTAGTTCCTCAAAGTTTGTTATTAAAGCCGTCTTTCACTGACATGATTTTGTGATAACACTTGAGAGAGAGAGAGAGAGAGAGAGAGAGAGAGAGAGAGAGAGCGAGAGAGAGAGAGAGAGAGAGAGAGAGAGAGAGAGAGAGAGAGAGAG
>JAGKTI010004655.1:23496-49312 GCA_018397915.1 Birgus latro | reverse complement strand
ATATAACAAATATACACACACACACACACACACACACACACACACACACACACATATAGAGTTCTGAGTCACCATTGTAGCTTCACTGTAAACACAGTTTCCTTATGTAGCTATAATTTTTCCAGGCTCTTTCATAGCCTGGAATTTTATTATTCTGTGTCATAGGCATCTGGGTATTCATCATAGCCCAGCCTGATGTAGTAATAGTAGTAGTTGTTGTAACCTCAGGCTCATCTGGATGTGAATAGTAATAGTTGTTGCAACTTCAGGCTCATCTGGATGTGAATAGTAGTAGTTGTTGCAACCTCAGGCTCATCTTGATGTGAATCTGGTAAACAGTAGACTGAAGTTGCTGTCCTCCTGCAGTCTTCATCCCTCCTAAGGGGGATGAGGAGGGAGCTGAGTGACATATTTATAACCAGGAAGCAGCATTTTAGCTCAGTTATATTGGTATGACTACATAAAGGCATTCCTCTCCAATACTTAATGTTTTGTAAACTTAATACCTGTATAGCAACATCAGGATAACCACATTATTATTATTAACTGATCCCCAATGACAGATTATTGTTAGTGACACTTGTATATATTATCTTCACAGCCCTGCATACAGGTTATTTTAAGCAAACTGCAGGAATTCCTGTTCAGTAGATTATGGTAATGCTGTCACTCCTAATGTGGATGGACAAGTATTCTTTTGGTACAGCATGATCTTTTGCATTGTACTATCTCAGGGAATCTAATTCCTAATCATTTGACATTTTGTGAAAGTATTACCAGGTAACGTAATGTTTGGTTAATGTTAGATATTTTTTTCAGATTGTCAGCTGAAGTTTGACTACACAGAGGGCTAATCTGAATGAGATAAGTGTTCCTGGACTTTCAGATTAGTGTTTGTGCATTTAAAAAAAAATGAATACTGTATATGTCTTTAATCACTGCTGCAAGGAATGTCACCATGCACATTATTAAGTATTTGCTTTGGTTTCTTCCATTTTCATTGTAAGTGAGTAGCCATCATAGGAAATGCTTCTCACAGACAGTTGGTTTAAATTCTTCAGTGTAAGTTATTTGTTTCAAGCAATTTGCATTAGCTCATTGGTTAATCGTCTTTCAGAACTTTTGAGATAATTTTTGATATACTGTTCCTAGTTCATAATGGGAATTTAAGAATTGTGAGGAAGGTATATACAAAGCCAATATGGACGTGGATAATGAAGTGCCATATAGAGAGTTTCTGTGTCACATTTGTGGTAAGTTGTTTATAAAAAGGAGTATGTTTTCAAATCATATACGAAGCCATAGACGACAAAAAGCCTTCAGAGAAAATGTGTACACTTGCTTTATATGTGGGAGACAGTTCCAGTCCGATACTGGCTTGTCTTATCATAAAACAACTCATATAGCAGAGAAAGATTATGAATGCGAAGTTTGTTCGAAAAAGTTCAGAGCCAAATGCATTCTGAAGAACCACATGCAGATACACAAAGAACGAGTGAAGCTCCAGTGTGATCTGTGTCCCAGCATGTTCACTCAAAAGTACACCCTGATGCAACATAGATTAATGCATGAAGGTGTGAGTTACAAATGCAACCTATGTGACAAAGTGCTCGCTTCTAAGGGCAACCTCGTACAGCACAAGTTAACTCACAGTGGAGCCAAGGACTACAAGTGTGAGGAGTGTGGTAAATTCTTTGTTTGGAAGCGTTCACTTGCCCAGCACATGCTATCCCATAAACCAGTCAGTGACATAATAGGTGATGGAATGGAAAGTAAACTAGCACCAAAATATCTAAAAGCGGTAAAAGAATTTCAGTGTGAGGAGTGTGGCAAAACTTTCAGGAATAGAAACGGTCTTACAACACATTCAGTAATGCATACTGGTATTAAAAATTTTCAGTGCATCGAATGTGGAAGGAAATTTACACGGAATTATAACCTGACTGTGCATATGATTACAATTCATTCTGGAGTGAAAAAATTCAAGTGTGCTGACTGTGGCAAAAGTTTTTCTCAAAAGTCTTCCCTCAAGAGGCATGTAGTACTTCACTACAGAGTGGATGATTATAAAGTGGAAATGACCTCTGACAACTAAGCATCCCCTTCTTTAGGTTGAAAAGTGTTCACATTGCTCAGAGTGCCACCAGACAATTTTACTTAAGTGGGAAGGATGCGTGTCAGTGAAGTGATTAATGAAAGTTACAGCTATTGGCTCCAGTTCAAAAATTCTCTTCTGAGTCATAAGATTGTCTGGGAGTAGTTGGAGTTTAAGGAAAAAGACATCATACTAAAGAGATTAGAATTCTGATAGGGGAATTGTTGAAATTTGAATACAGTACTATACTCTTTCCAACTATAGCCCTGTCATCTCTCATGCTTTTCTGTCTAGGGTCTCTGAAAAATAGTGTCCTGAATCCAAAGCAAACGACACTGACGACACTGAATTATGGTCATATAAAGTAATCAGTCACTTGCCATAGA
This sequence comes from Birgus latro, assembly GCA_018397915.1. Taxonomy (NCBI): domain Eukaryota; kingdom Metazoa; phylum Arthropoda; class Malacostraca; order Decapoda; family Coenobitidae; genus Birgus; species Birgus latro. The sequence continues at coordinate 46,831 of JAGKTI010004655.1, read as the reverse complement.
ATCATGAGACATTTTTTTAAGCCCACGGTGAAAGATGCAGGAGAGGTGGCAGGACTTACTTTTTAAGCCCATGGTTAAAGATGCAGGAGAGGTCATAGGACTTAAGTTTCTGAGTGTGTATGATAACCCATAGGATATGTTTGGGAATGGTTTGAATGGTAGGATGCATAGAAGAAAGCAGTAATCGTTATCCCCACAGCAGATGAAACCCTGGTGTCTGTCACCTTCCACCATCTTTCTTATCATCTTGTGGGGGAGGGGGCCTTTCTGTTGTGGGCTTTTTTTTTCTGGGTGGGGTTTCTGTTTTTGGTTACCACCCTTTTTTTTAAATTTTTTTTACCTTGGCCTAGATTATTGTACTTCTGCAGCCTATTTCTTGAAGTTCAGAGGCAAAAAAAAAACAAGGCTGCAGTTTTACATGCTTTCTGTAGCACTTCTTTGTGACTGACGTCATACTCAGGCATCAGTATAGCGTTACAACTCAGGATTCAGGATAGAAAAATGGTAATTTTAGACCACGTTTGAGTAAAAAGAATAGGAGTTATACTGATTACCCTCAGCTCTCACCTGCCACTGTCTTTTTCATCGTCATGTGTTAGAGAGAGAGGCATTCATGTGGTGTCTCCTATATAACCTTGTGGCCCTGCTGTTTAGTTAATTGTCCCTCATTGTCTCTTGTCCCCTGAATGGAGGATAGTGAACTGCTGAAGAAGGGCAACTTCAGCCTGCAGTCCACTGAGTTCATGCTTCAGATGAACTTAAGGGCTTCAGTGGCTACTACTTTCTCATCATTTCCCTGTGAACTCACACTCAGTTTATGTTTGTTTTGTCTTATATTGAATGAATGTTTCACTGGCCTTGCCATACTCTGCTGAGGAGGGGTTACTAATTATTGCTTTCACGTATGCAGAAGTGAATGGTGGCCGAGGTGTCGAGGTATATGCAGGCTGTATTGTTGACACCTTTGGAGGCTCCGTAGGACCTCTTCTGTACCAGTGTATTGACACCTTTGGAGGCTATGTAGGACCTCTTCTTTACCAGTGTATTTCCAGATGTGACGCATCAACTCTGTCATATGTAATTTAAAGCAGTTGTCTTCAGTTATTTAACCCATTGTGCCTGGGTATGAATGTTTGTTCAGTTATTCTCTGTCTCCTGCTGTAACTTCATAAGTATATCTAAGTTGCGAGACAAAAATGACTGCAGATTATAACTGTTTTCTGCAGGAAGAGAAATGCAAAACCTTCCCTTATCTAGTTCTTCCTGTAAAAACTTATCCAAGGTATGATAAGAAGTAGACTGTAAATTCATCCATCCATCTGCCAATCCTAAGTTGCCCCATGAGGAGCGTAGCAGCCCAGGGCTAGGCAAGTTGGTCCTGAGATTTAAGATGAGAGTGACCAGCCTCACTCATCCCTAAGAGGCATAACATGAGCAGTATACCCCAACCATCCCTTGGATATAAACCTTCACTGGCTCAATCTGACTGGAGTGCCATAATTACCCACTAAATCACCAGGCACCATAATTTGTTTACATGATTACCATGCAGTGTAGTAAATGGTTTCCTGGTGTACAGGAAACCATTTAGCTTGTCACTCAGTGTAGAGTCACCCATGGGCAGAAGGAAGAGGAAAGAAGGGAGGAAAGAAAGACAGAAGAGGGAGTGTAAAGTTGCCCGTAGGCAGAAGGACAAGGAAAGAATGAAGTAAAGAAATACAGAAGAGGAAGGAAGGAAAGAAAGAAGGAGGAACTGTAAATATGTTTGAAAATCTCACCTTAGGACTGAAAAGCCTAGCCCTTGTTCCTTAAACTTCTGATGGGGTGAAATAGGATTGTATGATTATGGGAACATAACTGCTATTAACCACTGCAGTATAGTGACATCTTTATAAGAGTTTATTCTTGCTACCCGCATATGATCATATTCAGCTTACAAAAGAACTCCAGTAATGAAGGTAGACAATGAATGGTGTTATACCATCCATCCTATTAGAAAACTCTACCCATATATGAATAACATTGTCTGGAGATAGCAAGAAAAAATGTAATTTATTTTGCCAAACTGAAGGGGTTAACTAGATATGATGTTGGAGATGTTATGGTTTCCACATTCTTTCCTGAACCATAGTTTCACATTCATTTCTGAACTATCAATTTCTTTGATTCATTGATGCATTTTTAATTTTACTCTTGCTGACATTAGACAACTTTACACTGGTTAGGTGAGATTTTTTTGTACTAGAGATGTTTATCATAGCCTTCTTTTACCATTTCAGTGCATATGGTCTCTCCCAAGTTGAATGTAATTGTTGTGAAATAGCAAGAAAGTCTGTGACATGAATGGACTAAAAAGTTGAACGTGATTGCTTGTGCTGTACTCTCTTGGGGAATGTACTTCTCACCATTGTATGGCATTTGTAAAGGTGCAGTCGCCATCACCTAACATGGTCAGTTTGGTGATATGGATATTATTTTACTGGTTTGTTCTTGCTACCCTAGACAGTATCAGTCAGCATATGTCAGATCTCTGTTATTGAAGTTGTTGTTGACTTGGGAGGGATAAAGGCTTTAAAAATGGATTTTTATCTACAAAATAAATTTGTATTGAGCCACAAGCAGTTGTTAAGACTTTCATTGATCATTGTTTTATTAGTAAACTAAGTTTAAGGGATGTTGCTTTAAATTGTATTAATGTGCCAGATATTGTAAGTTTTAATTTTAGCTATTTTTTTCAGGTTGTCAGCTGAAGATTGACCAGAGAGGACTAGTCAGAATGAGATAAGTGTTCCTGACCACTCAGATTGGCATATGTGTTTTATTTTATCTCTTTCAGTTTCCTGCAACATTCTCGTCCAAAGAAAGTCAACTGTTGTTGGCAGAAATACAGTATGGAAGCAGTTAGAGTTGTCCTCACCATTTAAGGGTGATGGAATGAACAATTATGCTCCAGTGGCTCAAAAAATAAAGAAATAAATAACTTAACTGACAACAAAACAGTTCTGCAGGGTCCTGACCATGAGATTTAATGGTGGCAGGACAGTAATGTATTAACACTCATGCTCCTGTAACTCACCCTCAGCAGAATACAGTAATTTAACATTAGCTGGATCTTAATACTGGAGTTGTCATTACCTTGAGAAAATTAAATTTACTTCATCAAGCATAACATACTTTTGCATACTGTTTACAAATCAGTTCATTCTTCTGAACCCCTTTGTCAGTGTGTGAATAACCATCTTCAGGATGTTTCAACACATAACCCTTAACCACCTGGCTGCAAAGGTTTCTCTTGACTAAAACAAATTGTCTGGTATTAGTTTAAATATACTGTAATACTTAGGTATCCCAGCAGGAGAGAAGGGGTCTCTCGAGATACTTAAGAAGAGTGTGACTGCTGGGATTACTTTCATTGGAACTAAATGGTCTGGTGTTAGCTTTAATATAATTCCTAGGTGTGCCATTACGAGGAAAAGGGTTGCTTATGTAATTTTTGAATCCTCTGATTGCCAGGAATTCAGGCAGTGGAACAAAATCTTAATGGTGTTAATCTGGTAAAAAATATCTGGGTAGAAAAACTATTACTAATTTGGGCTGTGTAATTATTTTCTGGTTTTACTTATGCTGTGATTATAACTATTTGTTTTTATTTATTTATTTTTTATAACCCCTTCAGCCTGAGGATGTATTTTTAAATTGTTTTAGTTAACATCTGGTAATTTTATTCAGTTTCAGGAGATGTCTCAGTGGAGTGAAAGGATTTGTGAAAGACATATGTAGCCCTTCCAGTTCATAAGGTCTCTTCTAAACTGAACGAAATTGTCAGGAGGTAGCAGGAATATAGTAAGAGCCACATACTATAATACCGGTTGTAAAATACACTATTTTCTCAATTTTAATGTGATAAAGAACATAGTAGTATTGCTTGTAACATTGAAAGGAAATGGTGAATAAAACAGACCAGGCCATTCTTGTAGTGAAAGGGTTAATGGGAAGTTTACAGTAATTCTTTGTTATATGCCAATATTTTGGATATTACTTATTACTTTAAGGTCCACAGTAAAGGACAGTTCAGTTGTCTGTAATGTTCCTTTGCTACCCATAAAACATAACTTCCAATTTTCCCTTGGGTTTAGCCCCATGAATTGGGTTGATATATTCTGTTCATTGTATCTTCAAAGGAAATGATGTAATTCTGAGAAATCAGTTGTATCGAAGGAATATATTAGGACCTTTTCTAACCCCTCCAAGTTAAAACATTTAGCTTAAGCTGAATGTAATTGTCAGGAGATGGGAACAATAATTTAAAAAAGACATTGCAGGGCTCACTGGATTAAAGTTGTAGTGGTATGAAAAACGATATGGTATATGAAACACGTCCCTGACCTAATAACAAGGACCGTCGTAGGTTTGCAATTCAGGCATTATAAAGACCAAGATGGATGCCAGTCAAGAAATGTCAAATGAGGAAGTGAAGTTAGAGACCATTTTGGATGCAGTTCAAGGAATATCAAGTGAGGAAGGAAAATGTGAAGATGATGCTCAAGAAGTGTCAGGTGAGGATGTGAAATGTAATGTCTGTGGCAAGGTGTTTACAAAAAAGAGCTCTCTGGTTAACCACATGAAAGTCCACAGCAGAGCCAAAGGCTATACATGTCCTTTGTGTGGGAAACAGTTTCAGGCCAAGAGCAGCTTTTACTACCATAAAGTGACACACTCAGAAGAGAGAAAATACCAGTGTGATCTTTGTTCAAGCTCATTTAAAATCAGGAGCACCTTGAAGATACATATGCAAATACACACACGGCGAGAGAGAAATGAATGTGAATTCTGCCACCAACTCTTCGATCAGCCAAGTGACCTAGCCAAACACAAGCTAATACATGAAGACTTGAAACAGTACAGGTGTGATTACTGTGACAGACGATTTCATCTAAAGGGCAGCCTCAACCAGCATGTTATGACACATATCGGAGCGAAGAGCCTGCCATGTGAGCTTTGTGGGAAACTCTTCTCATCAAAATACACACTCACTCGTCACATGTTTCTCCATGTGAAAGCGAACGACCTTTTAGGTGATGAAGCAGTAGCCAAAACACAGCTAAGAGCCCGCATGCCAAATCAACAAAAAACAGAAGATTTAGAATGTAAGGTGTGTGGCAAAAGTTTCACCCGTCGGTCAGGCTTTAACAGGCACATAGTACTTCATACAGGCATAAAGCCATATCAGTGCACTGAATGTGGAAAGAGATTTGCAGATAAGGGTAATCTGTCAACCCATGCTTTAATTCATTCAGGGGTGAAAAGGTTCACGTGTGATCACTGTGGGCAAAGTTTTCTTATGAAGGCTGCCCTTAAAAAGCATGTAATGACTCATCTGGAGAGGTTGCATTAAAACTAGACAGAATTCAGAAGAAAGCTGTTGGAATTATTAATAACCCTGCTGTTACAAATAATTTACCTCCCCGACTGGTAAGAAGGAATGTTGCCTTCCTTGCGTTATTTTACAGATATTTTTATGGCAAATGCTCAGACTATGTTGCGTCCATTGTGCCACCTCTCCATGCCTTCCCTCATGCTACACGGGCATCTGGCAGCGCTCATGACTGGAATGTCACACAGCCATATTGCAGAGCTTCCACCTATCAGAATTCTTTTATTCCCTGAACTGCATCTCTCTGGAACTTGCTTCCCCAGAGTTGTTTCCCCTCAAACTTACACCTACAGCTGTTCAAGTCCAACTGTTACAGATATATCATGGATGGAGGACACCAGTAATCTGGTGTATGGATTTTTTTTTTTTTATTCATTTGTTTTTCCTTCCTCTGTTCTGTTATTTCAAAAAAAAAAAAAAAGATGGAAAATAGTGTGTAGTCATGAGAGTAGAAATAACTTATGATAACTTACCTATTTAGGGAGCCAGGTGGAAGTCATGGCTGATTGGTGGTGAATTTATTTCCAATAATTTCACCAGTGGCTTCATCAGGACAAGCCATAGGGTACACTAATCAGGAATCTTGCCTCTATTCACCTATGTTTCTTCCATTTCCATCTCACATCAGTCAAAATGTCTCGGTTTAGCTAGTAATAATAGTGTAATATTGTTCAAACTGTGAATATGTCTAGGGAGTGTCCAAAATGTAACATGTGAATACAGTCACACATTTGAAGTGTGCAAGGGTACTTAGTGCTTGGCGGTCTACTTAGAATGCCTCATTTGGAGTAATAGCCATCCATCGATCAGTCCCTAAAGTTAACTGGAGCCTCACTGATTATGTAATACCTTCAAGGTAGGTAAGCTGGTCATCTGCCATCAAAGGTACTGAACTATGGCAGCTGGCATCAGACCCCAACACCTAGAAGGGGGGTAAAATAGAATTAACTCTTACCATATATCTACCCTTTTCTTTTAGAGAGGCCATTTCATTTGGTTGTTTGACATTTGTGAAAATGTGACTAGGTCACGAAGTTTGCTTAATGTTGGATATTTTTTTCAGATTGTCAGCTGAAGATTGACCATAGAGGGGGCTAGTCTGAATGAGATAAGTGTTCCTGGCCACTCATATTAGCATAGGCATTTTGATTTCTGTGAAGATTCAACCCTTTAGCTGCTGTGAATTTCTGTGAGCTGATTATCGTCATCATTCCTAAATTGAAATATCAGGTTCTTCATTTTTGTCCAAAATGTGAGTCATGAGAGTTTTGAACATACGGTATATGGTGCCGTAAGTTTCTTTTTGCCTGTTGTTAGCCAAAATGAAAAGTAGCTGTTCTCCAGTCAAAGGTTTAAAGTTTGCCATTGCGAGAAACAATACTTAATACAGTGCTTAATAGTTGATCATTAACTGTATTGCTTGTGTTCTGGGAGTGATTGAATGTATGGGGTAATATTTTTCACAGTCCCCAAGAGTGAAAGTAAACATTGTGAGGTATATATTGCAGTACAAAACATCAGAATTCTAAAATCTGAAGCAGGAGTTGTTTCACCATTATGGATGTAGTTACAGAATCTGTCCCAGCATCAGTAGTTCATAAGAGAGGGCAGGATGATGGTGATGATTATGATGATACAGCTGTTCAGTGTCTGGGGGTTGTGTGTGTCATCTGTGGCAAGACATATGAGAAAAAACTCTCTCCTTATCCATAAACGAAGCCATAGAAACAGAACCTTCATCTGTTTAAGGTGTGGAAAACAGTTCTGGTCCCAGAGTGGCCTGAGCTACCGTAGAGCAGCACATACAGATGAGAAAAAATACGAATGTGATGTCTGTTCAAAAAAGTTCAAAGTGAAAGATGGTTTGAGGTCCCATATGCAATTACACTTACCAATAACACAGACAAAAAAGCATGAATGTGACCTCTGCCACAAACTGTTCAGTCTGAAATATGCCCTGATAAACCACAAATTGATTCACCAGGACAAGAAACCCTACAATTGCAACCACTGTGACAGGTGGTTTCATACTAAGAGCACCCTTGTTCAGCACAGGTTTGCTCATGCTGGGGTCAAGGACTATAAGTGTGAGCACTGTGGCAAACTTTTCTCAAGGAAACACACTTATGCAAACCATATGTTAACCCATGAACAGGCAAGTGATGTTAGTAATGGAACAGCAAGTGAATCACACAGAAAATTCCCCAACCCCATACAAGAACTCCCCAACCAGACACAAGAATTCCCCAACCACACAGAAGGATTCCCCAACCAGACACAAGAATTCACCAGCAGCACACAGGATTTGCCTGACCACACACACGAATTCCCTAACAGCATGCAAGAATTCCCCAAAGTTGAAGAATTTGCTTGCAATGTGTGTGGCAAAAGTTTCTCACATAGGGACAGTCTCTCAAAGCATCACTTAATGCATACAGGTGTTAAAGATTTTCAATGTGTTGAATGCGGACAGAAATTTAGGCAAAAATATAACCTAACTGTGCATACAAATACAGTTCTTTCTGGGGAGAAAAAGTTCAGATGTGCTGACTGTGGCAGATATTTTTCTCAAAAGTCTTCCCTCAAGAGGCATGTACTAATTCATTTAGAATGGAAGAGGATGAAAGTTCAGAAGATGATGGAAATTAATAAAAGTGCAATGACTGGAGGTTTTTCTGTCATGTATATGCCACAAGGGTAGCACAGAAAAGAACTTCGGTAGAGGCACAGGCTAGTTATCTGCTGTATAATGTTCAGGACTGTGGTAGCCTAGCCTTAGGTCCACACACCTTTTGCTTTACAAATGGTCTTTAATCACATGGTAAATAGATGTACAGTCCTTCCTCCAATTTTGCGAGAATATGGTCGACAAAAACCCTCGCAAAATCAAAATTCACAAAATTCAAACAATTAAATATATGAAATGAAAGCAAATTGGTCGACATCACCCCAAGGTAAGTACTTTTTCTCACTCTTTCTCTCGACTCTACCTCTTAATTTTACGATGATAAATGAAACAAACACGAACTGATATACTGTACAGTGATATTAATGAGAAAACATCATAGGTAAGAAACATTTAAAAAAAAAAGGCATTTACACTGATGTGAAGATTGGCGTGGTGTACGGGACTGGTGGCGGGGCGAGGCTTAGCTACTGTGGCCCCGCGGGGCCTAAGTCATCACTATCACTTTCGGCAGATATTTCCACATCTTGCTGTGTTTTTTCTGCCTCTCTCATGAATCCCTCGAAGTCAGAATCGTCACTGGGGTCATCAGAATGAAAAAGGTTAGGGATGCTAGGATCACTGGCTGCTTGGGGAAGGGTGGCAGGACGGCTGGTCGATGGGGCAGGGTCTCTTAGGGTTCTCATGAATTTTATGATTAGAGACTGCTTCCTCTTGTTAGCCCCATCTCTGTGTAGGTCAGCATAGAAACGAAGGGCCCTGTCAACACCGTGGCATGCTTCCTGAGCCCTAAATTGATCACATTCGTTGTTCTCGATGGTTTTTTCAGCTGGTCAATGACGGCTAGAATATTCGCCAGGATATGCATCGTTAATTCTCGGCCACTTCACTTTTATGCTGACCTCCACAGAGATGGGGTTAGCAAGAGGAAGCAGTCTCTAATCACAAAATTCATGAGAACCCCAAGAGACCCTGCCCCATTGACCAGCCGTCCTGCCACCGCTCCCCAAGCAGCCAGCGATCCTAGCATCCCTAACCTTTTTCATTCTGATGACCCCAGTGACGATTCTAACTTCGAGGGATTCATGAGAGAGGCAGAAAAAACACAGCAAGATGTGGAAATATCTGCCGAAATTGTGAGGGTCAGTGACCTTGGTTGGAAACAGGTGTAAACAAATGAGGCGGGGCGGCAGACCACTGAACTAGGAGGCTCAGTACGCCCAATGAACCATGACGTCACTACTCGGGGTGGCAAAGTAGTGTGGGAAGACGACTCTCCCACCACTCGACCTCGCAAAGTGTGTGATCGCTCGCAAAGTTCATAAATGTTAAAAAATACATACTTTTGGAACTACCTCGCAAAATTGGTGAATCGCAAAGTTAAAATTCACAAAGTTGAAGGATGTACTGTACGTTGAATTGTAAATATGCAAAAACTAGAAATGTTTATATCAAGCCAGAGTGGTAAAAATGTGATAGATGTTGCTGAAGTGTGAATACTGTTCGTAAAAACTGGAAATCACTCAAATCTAGACTGACCATAGTGGTGTAGTGTAATGGTGTCACAGGCTTGGAAGTATTACTCTCATAGTACCAGATAGACATGCATAGAGTCTTGTAAATCCTTATAACATGATATTCCCCATACTGTACAGTGAACAAAAGTATCATTACCCATAGGTTTGGTGAAATTGTTCTGCCTATGGGTGACTTTACACTCCCTCTTCTGTCTTTCTTTCCTTCATTCTTACCTCTTCCTTCTGGCCATGGGTAACTCTACACTGAGTGACAAGCCAAATGGTTTCCTGTACACCACGAAACTATTTACTACGCTGGGTGGTAATCATCATTTCATTCCTTCATTATCCAATCCTATGTCGCCCCACAGAGGAGTGTAGGAGCATAGGACTAGGCAAGTTGGTAAGGACATTTAAGATGAGTGACCAGCCTCACTCATCCCTGAATGGCATTACATGACCAATAAACCCCAACCACCCCTTGGTTATAAACCTTCACCGGCTCAATCCGATTGGAGCGCAGTAATTACCCACTAAACCACCAGGCGCTAAAATTTGGTTATGTGGTTACCACCCAGTGTAGTAAATGGTTCTTGGTGTACAGGAAACCATTTGGCTTGTCACTCGGTGCAGAGTCACCCACAGGCAGAAGGACGAGGAAAGAATGAAGGCAAGAAAGACAGAAGAGGAAGTGTAAAGTCACCCGTAGGCAGAAGGGCAAGGAAAGATTGAAGGAAAGAAAGACAGAAGAGGATTGAAGGAAAGAAGGTGAGCGCCCCCACCTACCACAAAGAATATAACCAAATTATGGCACCTGGTGGTTTAGTGGGTAATTAAGGTGCTCCAGTCGGATTAAGCCTGCATAGGTTTATATCCAAGGGGTGGTTGGGGATTATTTCTCATATAATGCCACTCAGGGATGAGTGAGGCAAGTCACCTATCTTAAATGTCAGTACCAAGTTGCCTAGCCCCGGGCTTCTAGCTCCTCATGGGGCAGCGTAGGATTGGATGATGGGATGGATGGGTCAAAACAGTGTTTCTCCATGTGTTGTCATGTTTTGTCATACTTGTAATTATTTTTGTGTAATATGTGACAGTTTATTGTTTTATTATAAAATATGGCCGTAGATTATGACAGTGCAGTAATTGGTCACTTAATACTGTGGGTATGTTCACATAAAGTGGCATAATGATAAAGATTATTTTAACCCTTTCACTACAATGATTTTAGATTTTTTGCTGCCGTCAGGCTATCTTACAATATCTGGGAAAGGCCTCACACTGACGTGGGTAATGAAGGTTGTCTCTAACCACGCCAAGTTGAAAGTTTTCCTAAAATGAATAAAATCATCTGGTAAGAAAAGTATAACAAAAAGTACATCATTAGACTGGAGGAGTTAAGTAAGGGTTTGGCTAGTTACGTTTCCCGTACACCAGGAAACCGTTTACTACACTGGGTGTTAATCGTATAGCCAAATTATGGCGCCTGGTGGTTTAGTGTGTTATTAAGATGCTCCAATCGGATTGAGGTGGTGCAGGTTTATATCCAAGGAGTGGTTGGGGTTTATTGCTCATGTAATTCCACCAAGGAATGAGTGAGGCTGGTCACTCTCATCTTAAATGTCAGGACCAACTTGATTAGCCCTGGGCTCATATGCTCCCCATGGGGCAACACAGGATTCATATGCTCCCCATGGGGCAACACAGGATTAGATGATGAATGAAAGAAAAATACTCCATATGTACTGTGCTTATTTACAGTAATTTGTACTTAATTATTCCCAGATTGTAAAAAGTGCCAGTTTGTATCTGTTTTGATATAATTTTTAAAAATCAGTGTGAACACACACATTTCATCGTCGTCATCATCCATAAGTTTTTCTTGATTTTTTTGATGATGATTGATCATTAGATATAAGGATAGCAAGAAACAACTGCTTCACCCAGAAGCTTTCATATTTTATTCTTGCTGTCTCTAGGCTCTTTACCCTATTAGTTTTTTTTTTTCCCTCCCCCTAATGATAGGAGTTAGATATAATTTTTAACTCCTTCAGTAGCTGTATAAAACTGTGTGCAGGTACAGTAGTAGTTTGAGATAGTTTGGGCATGTTGAGAGGATGGAAGATGACTCATGGGTGCAGAAGGTGAGAGATGTGAGCACCAAAGGGAGGATTGTGAGAGGCAGACCAAAAAAAAGACTTGGGACGAGGTCATACAATGTGACCTCAGGGTTAAGGGACTGAATAGGGAGGCTTCCAGAGATCAACCAGCGAGGATGGTCACCATTAGGTGACCAAGGCTGACACCTGCGAACGTGTTGGAGCCTTTATTAACAGTACGATAAAAATACTGTCCTCCTCCTCCTCATCATCATCATCCGGATCTCCTTTCCCACCCTAGGGCAGGGTGAGGAGTAGCAATGTCCAGACAGCCCAAATTTGCCCAGTCCAATGGGCCACGCTTCCATTCACTTACCATTCAAGCCCCTGGAGTCCTGGCTCTATCCGATACGCCAGAAACATTCACCACGTTTTGTAGTTTAACATAAACATATCCGATAGAGTCAATCTGGACGCTGCCACGTTTAAATGGGGTGCCAAATCCCTGATCATACGCTTCTTCTCACAGTATTCATCCAGTCCGCTCAATCTCTTGTCAGTCCCCTAGCCTCACTGACTTCCAAGCCCCTCTTCCTCATATACTCATCCACCATATCCCTCCACCTTCTCCTTGGCCTGCCTCGCCTCCTCCCTCCTTCAGATTCGCTCAGATATACCTTTTTCACCACTCTATTGTAATCCATTCTCTCTACGTGGCCACACCATCTCAGTACACTCTTCTTGATTCTGGTGTCCACAAACATCCTCACTCCACATCTTTCACGAATCACATTATTTCGTATCCTGTCCACTCTCTGTACTCCACATACTTTCCTCAGCAGTCCCATCTCCACTGCTCTCACTTCGTTTTCATTTTCGTCTTCATTTTTGAAGGCTCCAACATGCTTGCATGCGTTGGCCTTGGTCACCTAATGGCGGCTGTCCACGCTGCTCGATCTCTGGCAGCCTCCCTGTTCAGTCCCTTAACCCTTAAGTCACACTTAATGACCTCGTCCCATGTCTTTCTCGGTCTACCCCTCCCAACCCCTCCCCCATTATTAACACCCCCCACCCTCTGCACCCAATTATCATCCCCCAACCTCTCCACATGTCCAAACCACCTCAGCCTACCTCTCCTCATCACAACACCAATACACTCCAGTCCCATCCTACCTCTCAACTCTTCCATCGTATACCTAGCCCCCCCAGGCCTTGCACGCAGAGATGCACTGTGCACGCAGAGACGCACTGCACATCCACCTAATCATTGTCATTTCTGTACGTTTAAACCTGCGAATATCCTCTTCCTTTACTGCCCTGACTTTTCATTTTCATCCCACTCCATAGTCTCACATCCTTATGTTAAAGTCGGCACTAACACTTCTTCATTGAAGCCTCATTCAGCTGCAACACTCAAGCCTCTGTTTCTTATCAAGGCCTTCATTGCACCAGCTACTTTCCCTCCTTGTGTCACTCTGCTTTCCACCTTTTTTGCACATTTTCCTCTTTTTTCTTTCACTGTACACAGATATTTGAACTCTCTCACCAATTTCAGTCTCTCTCCTTTCACTGTAACATCACACAGGGAGTCACCTCCTCTCTCAATAACTATCACTTTGCTCTTTTCTGCATTTACTCTCAAGGCACGACACTCACAGACATCAGCAAAACTCTGCACTAGTCTACCAAGTTCTTGTCCACTCACAGACATCAGCAAAACTGCACTAGTCTACCAAGTTCTTGTCCGGTATTTGCAAGTAGTACTGCATCATCAGCATTCAACAAATTTGAGATATTCCATCCATCATCATTCATTACCAACGCCATCCCCCTCGCCATTACTCGTGTTTTTATTTCTCTCATCACTCCATCCATATACTGTATATAATGAACAATCTTGGGGACATCACACAACCTAGTCGCACACCCACACCGATTGTAAGCCATTCACTTAGATGCCCATTTACCCTTACACATGCTTCACTATCATTATGAAAATTCTTGACAGCACCTGGCAGCTTACCATCTACACCATACATATGCAGAACCTTCCACAATCCTTCTCTGACTACTTTGTTGTATGCATTTTCCAGATCTGTGAATGCCATAAACACCTCATAGTCCTTCTCACAAGCCTTCTCCACTATATCTCTCACTGCAAATATTTGATCCACACATCCTCTGCCACTTCTAAAGCCACTCTGTTCATCACTCACAAGGTCTTCTGATATCTCTCTTACTTTATAATAATTCTTCCATATACCTTCCCTACAATAATAATAATTTCATCATCATCATCATCATCATCCGGACCTCCTTTCCCACCACAGGGCAGGGTGAGGAGTAGCAGCATCCAGTCAGCTCAAATTCGCCCAGTCCAATGGGCCATGCTTCCATGCACTCACCATTCAAGCCCTTGAAATCCTGGGTCTATCTGATACCCAAAAAAACATTCACCACATTGTGTAGCTTCATGTAAACATATCTGGTAGAGTCAGTCCAGACGCTGTCACGTTTAAAAAGGGTGCCAGATCCCTGTTCATGCTTTTCTTCTCACATCATTCATCCAGCCAGCTCGATCTCGTCAGTCTCCTAGCCTCACCGTCTTCCATACGTCATTTCCTCACACACTAGTCCACCATATCCTTCCACCTTCTCCTTGGCCTACCTCGCCCCCTCCCTCCTTCAGATTCGCTCAGATATACCTTTTTCACCACTCTATTGTTGTCCATTCTCTCCACGTGACCATACACTCTCAGTACATCTCTGAAATGAAAATAATAATAGACAAGTAATTGTAGTTGTTCTCCATCTTTCGTGGAAGACAAAACTGCATGGTGCCTTCCCCCCTTCCTTTATTAATATTTTTTAATATAGTCCTACCACTGCACTGCGTCCATCTGTAGAGAGACTGTGGATGGGCCCTGTGTAATTTAAAATGTTCTGACTTAAGGAATAAACCTAAGCCCTTTCCTGTGCATCCCTCCCACTCATTTTACCAATTTTGTTAGTGTCCTACCTTTTTTTGTACCTGCATTCATTATAGACTGAGCCATAACTGAGAGAATCTATATGGTGAAGATAGCAATGTCTTTTTTTTGTCAGGATTTATCAGCCATGTTCTATATGCACACCTATTAGCCACAGTTTTCTGCTCACCCTCTGCCCCTGCTGGCTGATAGGTAGTTGCAGCTAGGGTGTTACACCAAAAAAAGACCTGTTGCTGATAGTTAAAAAATTTTTCTTTACTGCACAAGTAACAATATTGTCATGATCCATTTCTCATGCAGTCCAGCAAAGATTCAAATTTCCACCTTGTTATTGTTTTTGTAGCCCTAGGCATATCAGAACATAAAGTTTGTGGATTTTAGGTTGAAGATACCCTTCTGTGGTCAACCATCTTCCATTCAGGGGATAGGGAGGAAAATGAGGGACATTATAGCACCCAAGTTATACTGTATTGGTACCACCACAAGAAGGCATCCATCTCCAGCACTGAACTATCACCATTTAACACAGGATAATAGATCTTTGCTTGATGTTAACCCCTAGATATAATGTCCCTTCAGCCAGGGTTATAAGGTGAGCTAAAAACTGTATTTTGTGATTCTGCTTGGGTTTTCATCAGCAACTCAGTATAAATTGAGTAATAGAAGGTAATTACTGTACTGTACCGTAAGTTCCAAAAATGTTTGTTCTATCTATCTATCTCTCTATAGCCCGACGCCCTAATCCCGCAAAGGGTGGCTGCAGACAAAATGCCTGCAAGTTGCTCTGTCACCCACTATTTGCCTACCCTCCCTCCAGCTCACTCCCCCCTCCCTCATATACCTCTCAACTCCATCCCTCCACCTCATTCTCGGCCTTCCCTCCCTCTCCCTCCCTCCCTCCACCCCACCTGCATACACCGTCTTAGTCAGAGTTTCATTTTCCATTCTCTCCACATGTCCAAACCACCTCAGTGTATTTTTCCTATTCTCAACCACATCCACCCCACAACGTTCCGTCACTTCTTCATTCGTCAACCTGTCCCTCCATGTCACTCCACTTGCTCCTCTCAAGTAACTCATTTCCACTGCGCTCACTCTTGACTTGTTACCCTCTAGCAAGGTCCATGCCTCGCTTCCATACGTCAGGGTAGTGATCACAATACTATCATGCAGTGACTTCTTGACTTCCATACTCACCTCCCTGTTTCTCATCACTGCTTTCAATGAACCAACAACCTTCCTTCCCTGCTGTACCCTTTCAAGTATTTCATCCCCAAAACTTCCATCCTTACTCATCACACTGCCCAAGTACTTGAATGCATTCACATTCTCCAAACTCACTATGCATTCTGTGACTTCATTCCTCTCACATAACTTTACTCTTGTTCACAGTGACTTTCAGATTCCTCTTCTTGCACACTGTCCCAGATTTATTCACCAAACCTTGCAGCTTCCCTTCATCTTCTCTCAGCAATACTGTATCATCAGCAAACAACAACACAGGAATCTTCCACATCTCGCCCTCATTCATTAGAGCCACCCCCACATCCACTGCCCTACCTTGCACCTCCTTTACAACCCCATCCATGTATATATTAAACAGCCATGGAGACATCACACAACCCTGTTTCAGTCCCACTTTCAGATCAAAGAACTCATTTAGCTCACCATCCACTCGCACAGTAGCCCTAGCTCCTTCGTACATGCTCTTCACAGCACTCAACAATTTCCCCTCCACTCCATATATTCTTAATACTTTCCACAAACCTTGCCTATCTATTCTGTCATAAGCTTTCTCCAAGTCCATGAAGGCAGCATACACTTTCTTTCCCTTCTCTAGATACTTCTCCATTAAACATCTTAGAACAAATATCTGATCTACACACCCTTTTCCCTTCCTAAATCCCCCTTGTTCTGCTCCAGCTAACTCCTCTGTTATATGCCTAACCCTATCAATAAGTATTCTGCCATATATCTTTCCAGTCACACTAAGAAGGCAAATACCCCTATGGTTACAACATACTTCTCTCTCCCCTTTTCCTTTATATAAAGGAACAGTTAAACCTGATTTCCAGTCCTCTGGAACCCTTCCCTCTTCCCAAGCCAATCTACACAACTTCCATATCCATTCCACAACAGTCTCACCCCCCATACTTCAGCATTTCACCACACACTCCATCAATTCCTGGGCCCTTTCCCATCTTGACCTTCTTCAATTTTTCCACTACTTCCACCCTACTGATCTCTTCCTCTCTCCTCTCACCTCTTCTCCCAGCCATTCCCCAACCACTTATACTTGCTCTGCTCTCACTCTCTACATTCAACAAATCCTCAAAGTGCTCCTTCCATCTCCTCAGTTTCTCTCTCTTCTCCATCAGCAATCTATTATTTCCATCTTTCACTCCCCTACTATTTCCCCTTTCACACTGTCTTACTTTCTTTACCTCCTCCCAAAACAATTTCTTCCTCTCCCTCCATTTTACACTCAGATTCCTCCCAAACTTCTCATCCACTTTCTTTTTACTCTCCTTCACCAGTCTCTTCACCTCTGTTCTCCAGCTCACATATACATCTCTCTTCTCTCTCTCATCTTCTCCCCTACCTCTGCTCTCCAGCCATTCACTATATGCCTTCTTCTTTTGTTCCACAGCTCGTTTCACATCATCATTCCATCATGCTGTCCCTTGCACACCCCTGCATCTCCTCCTCCCTCCACAAACCTCCTCACACGCTGCGCCTATCTCTTCCGTGAAAATCTTACATACATCTTTCACCCCTTCCATCTGCTCTAACTCATACCTTCCCAATCCTTCTTCCACAATTCTCTTATACTCTGCCATTTTCTCACTACCTTGTAACTTCTCCACTCTTCTCACAGCAGCTACTTCCTCCTGTCTTCCCCTTGGTCTCTTCACCCACTTTCTTTGCAGCCTCACCTTGGCCATCACTAAGTGATGGTCAGAGATTCCACTCCCCCACCCTCTCCACACTCTTGCATCCAACACTTGTCTTCTCATTTGCTCATCCACACACACGTAATCTATCATTGCCTTCCATTCTACAAGTTCACCATCCGTCCTCCTCAAGACTTTCCATGTATACCTGTGGATCATCTTGTGCCGAAAGTAGGTGTTGGCTATTGCCAACTCCTTACCAGCACAGATGTCCACCAAGGCACTACCATTCCCATCCATCTCAGCTGGCACACCCCACTGACCAACCACTTCATCCACTCGTACATTCCCAACTTTACCATTCATGTCTCCAATCAAAAATACTCTCACGCTCCTCTCAAACTTGTCCATACATGCTTCTACATTTGCCCAAAACTCATCTTTCACTCTTGTCACTCGGTCCTCTGTCGGTGCATACACACATACAATCGCCCAAGCTTGTATGCCTACTTTCATCCTCACCCATACAATCCTTGCACCCACTGTTCCATACTGTTATATTCTCCTTCCACTTCTTGCTTATCATCAGACATACTCCCTCTCTTGCCCTCTCATTCTCATTGACTCCCGCACATATTCCTAAACCGTATTCCCATTCTCTCACCCATTCACCTTTCCTTTTAGTTTCAGTCAATCCACATACATCCACTCTTGCCTCCTCAAGCACCTGAACAATCTCTCTCTCTTTCACTTCATCATTCACTCCTCTTACATTCCACGTCCCCACCCTCAGGATGTCGTTTGTCCGTTCCATAGTCGTCAAATGTTTGTTAATTTAACGTAATACCAAAAATTTGTGTTAATTTATTTGAATGTTATATGACAAGCCAAATGGTTTCCTGTATACCAGGAAACCATTTACTATGCTGGGTGGTAACCGTATAACCAAATTTTGGCGCCTGTTGGTTTAGTGGGTAATTACGGCGCGCCGGTTGGATTAAGCCAGTGAAGGTTTATATCCAAGGGGTGGTTGGGGTTTATTGCGCATGTAATGCCACTCAGGGATGAATAAGGCTGGTCACACTTATCTTGAATGTCAGGACCAATTTGCCTAGCCCCGGGCTCCTACGCTTCTCATGGGTTGGATGATGGATGGATATACAGTAGTACCTAGCCAATTTTTTTTTTTTTTTTTAATCATAGCCATGCCTGACACACATTCTTTAACCCTTTCATCACAAGGACATCTTTTCCACATTATTCTTTGCCACCACCAATTTTATGTGGCTTTAGCAAGGACCTTCCTAGTGGAGGAGAAATTTGTTCCCCAAGTTAGTAAAACTGTCTGTAGGTAGCTAATATAAAATCAAAGGTGTTCTTATAGTGAAGGGGTTGGTCAGGTTAATTGGAATGTGAGCTACAAGATTACCCTGAAAGTGTATCCATGTCAAAATCTAGAAATTGGTGTTGTAATTTATTTTTGCATATACTGTATTAAGAGCTTAACATTTATCAATACAGTACTCAGCTGTAGATTTGTGCTTTCAGGTTTGAGTTGTGATGTAAGTGCAAGTACTTTATAAGATGTTGATGTGAAGTGCAAGTTAAAGCTGTATACATGACTATACTGGTAGGTTTACACATGCAGCATGTGTATAGGTTATGTGATTGCTGTTGGTTTGGCCCTCATTGGATGTTTCACCTTTCATTTGGAGTTTGTAATGGATTGTTTTGGTTAATATGTGACTTTTTTCAAATTCAACAGTAGTTTGTTGTCAGTCAATGGAAGCAAAAGTGTTTTCTGTGTATTTTTAAAGGAATCATGTGAATGGACACCAAAGAAAGAAAATGAATTACAGTATGGGTACACTGTATACTATGGGTCACTAAAGTATTGGTGTACTGGGGGTCCAGTGCCTACTGAAAACATTTGAACAACTGCTAACATTACTAATGTCTCACTGTGTATGAACAGTGTCTGTTTATATAAACATAGCATTTGGTATATGTTTACAAGAGAATATTGCTAGTTGGCAATAAATTACACCCCCCGACATCAGGGCTACCGACATGTGGTAGGTCGGACACTAATATTTAAGTGACCGTTCTGTGGTCCCAGATGTTTCAAGCATATTGTACACCAATACCCTTGTGACCCATAGTACACATTGTAAAAAAAAAAATAAAAATAAAAATAAAAAATAAATGCATCATGTACAAAACATGATGCCACGGATGAAGATTGTTTGTTGCCCCTGTATAATGGTGGGGGTTGTGTGAATCATGAAAAAAGACATCAGACCAACCCTGCATGATAATTTCTATTTTACCATTTGTACACAGGCAAACTGAAGCCCTGAAAAGTTGTTGACGAATTTATCAGTCTGGGGAGGGATTCACAAATGTATTTATAATCTTATTTGTATCATAATTTAGGTTTGCTTTTGCTGGAAGAACTAAAAATACTGGAAGATTCTGCATTTCCCTTTTCATTTAAAAACATGAAAAAGCTATGGTTGGTGGTGGGTTAGTGCCCCACCCTGTAAAAACAACTAACTTGTAGGAGGAGGCTGTAGCACGGGCCAAACAGGGTAGTACTCCCGAGGGGAATGGAATGCTGGTGATAGGGAGAGCTGGAGCTCCTTTCACTAGCTACCTAATCATCCTCCCTTGCTGACCTTTTCAGTGTGACAGTAACATGGAGAGTAGACCAGCATACTCTCCCAAACATTTCCTCTAACTATCATATGCACTACACCACAGGCACTTTACATATCACACAACTTACCCCACTACGTTACAGGGGTTGACGCCAGCAAGGGCATGCAGCCAGAAAACTTTGCCCCCGCTACCTAGTGGCAGACTTTCGGGGGGAGGCTTGACAGGGGTTCCGCCGGCATAGATCACGGGTCCGGGGCGAGATGGGGCTCGAACCCGTGCTAGAGGGTACAGGGCATTGCGGTTCCCAGGCTGCCGCTTCCGCTCAATAGAGAGGGGCCCGAACCTGGGAGTAGCGCCCCAGGAGGCTGCCCTATCAGTGGGTGTATAATGGCGGGGCAGTTGCAGTGCCAAGCCGCACTTGGAGGGTGTCCCTGCAGGTGTCCTGGCAGGGTGCCCCGAGGCCACTACCACAGCCACTAGTAAGCTGGTGGGCTAGGGGTCCCAGATCCATTGCCTGGACCTAGGACTGTGCAGTGAGCTGGGCCTTTGGAATGTTTACCCCCCTTTATCTTACCGACTATGACCAAGTACAATAACAAGCATCAAAGCAAGCCTGAGGACAGCAAATCATCCAGGGGGTTTAGGGTGGGCTCGTGGAATGTGGGAAGTTTGAGGGGAAGAGCGGGGGAAGTTGTTGAGGCATTTAGTAGGAGGTGGGTGGATGTGGCTTGTTTGCAGGAAGTCCGGTACAGGGGTGGATCAGCCAGAAAGATTGCTGGGAAGGATTGCTACTATAAGCTGTTTTGGCAGGGGGGAACTGACGGATATGGGGGTGTGGGTGTGTTGGTTGCGGAGAAATGGGTGGAGTATGTTATGAATGTCATGAGAGTAAGTGATGGGATAATAGTAGTGAAAATTTTGATCGGACGGGTGATTGTTTCAGTTAAATCAGCATATGCTCCGCAGGTAGGATTGGATGACGCAGAGAAGGATAGATTTTGGGATGATTTAATACGTGTAGTAAGTGGTATGGGTGATGATGAGGTAGTGGTTCTGGGAGGGGATTTAAATGGTCATGTTGGTGAAGCAGCTCAAGGTTATGAAGGAGTCCATGGAGGATATGCATATGGTGTGAGGAATGTGGAAGGGGAAAGAATACTCGAGTTTGGGGAGGCTATGGACATGATTGTGTGCAACACACATTTTAGAAAAAGAGTGAGTAGATTGATTACGTACGAGTCCGGGGGAAATAGTAGTCAGATAGATTATTTTCTGGTCAGGAGGGTTGATAGGAGATTAGTGAGGGATGTTAAAGTTATAGGAAGTGAGGAGTGTGTGCAGCAGCACAAACTGTTGATTTGTGACATGGTGCTTAAGGAACGAATGACGAGAAGGAAGACATATGTACCTAGGAGGAAAATATGGAAGCTGGGAAACCAATCAGTAAGGGATGCCTTTTATAGTGAGATGAGGAGAGTGGTGGCTGAACAGGAAGCCGTAGATAGAGACGTTAATGAACAGTATAGAGCCCTTAAGAACAACCTCTTGAGAGTTACCGATGCAATATGCGGTTGGACAAGAGGCCCACCAAGACAAAGTAACTTGGTGGTGGGATGAGGGTGTAGAAGCTGCAGTTAAGGAGAAAAGAAGGCTTTTTCGGGAATGGAAGAAGGGTGGTAACAGGGAGGAGTACTTGGCTGCAAAGCGCAGGGCTAGAAGAGAGGTATACAGGGCGAAGTCTGAGTCACAGAGACTTTTACTTGATAATGTAAATCATGAAGGAAGGAAAAATATGGTTTTTAGGGTGGCAAATCAGGTGAAGAGAGATAATCGGGACATTGTAGGCAAGCAGTGTGTGAAGAATGATGAAGGAAGGGTAGTGGTGAACAGTGAGGATATTAAAGATGCATGGAGAAAGCATTATAGCCGGTTGTTGAATGAGGAGTTAGATTGGGATAGGGAAGGTTTGGAGCCAGCTGATCCGGTGTTTGGGCCTTGGCCTTTGATTGACGCTGCTACTGTGAGTGAGGCAATAGGCAGGATGCGGGTGGGGAAGGCGGCAGGTGTGTCTGGGTTGACTGCTGAAATGTTGAAGGCCTCAGGAGATATTGGGGTGAGGTTAGTCACTGACCTGATAAATATGATTATATATGAGTGTGTGGTCCCAGATGATTGGCTGAAGACTTCAGTGTAATTGTAAATGTGTACAAAGGGAAGGGTGATGCCCTGGAAAGGGGAAATTACAGAGGTATAAAGCTCTTAGATCAGATAATGAAAGTAATGGAGAGAGTTCTAGAAGGTACGATTAGAGAAAGAGTGAATATCAATGAGATGCAATTTGGGTTTATGCCAGGCAGGGGGACCACTGATGCCATATTCATTGTTCGACAGCTTCAGGAAAAATATATTGGCAAGAAAAGGGAATTGTATTTTGTTTTTGTTGATTTGGAAAAGGCCTTTGACAGAGTCCCTAGAGAGGTGGTGAAGTGGGCAATGAGAAAGCTGGGGTTGGAAGAGTGGCTGGTTAGGGTGGTTATGGCCATGTACGTGGGTGCTCGCACCCAGGTAAGAGTGAATGGAGTTTTGAGTGATGAGTTTCCCGTGAATGTTGGTGTGCATCAGGGGTCAGTTTTGAGTCCCTTGTTGTTTATCATGGTGCTTGAAGCCCTCTCACGTGACTTCAGAGATGGACTCCCATGGGAGATGTTGTATGCTGATGATTTGGTGTTGATTGCTGAGAATGAAGGGGAGGCTGAGGAAAGATTTAAGAAGTGGAGAGATGGTATGGGGTACAAGGGCTTAAGGGTAAATGCAGATAAAACAAAAGTGATGATATCTAGGGTTGGTGGCGGTACAATCAGAGGAGAGGGAGAGTGGCCATGTGCAGTTTGCCACATGGGTGTGGGAAGTAATTCCATCTTGTGCAGTGTTTGTGATAGATGGGTGCACAAGAGATGTAGTGGTATTAGAGGTAGACTGCGAGATAATGCTGATTTCATGTGTGCGGTGTGTCGGGGAGAGCAGGTGGAGATTGTTAGGCGTGAGAGGGTTGAA
>JAGKTI010004655.1:0-19475 GCA_018397915.1 Birgus latro | reverse complement strand
TTGCAGGTGAGTCTCTTGAGTGTGTGGAGGAGTTTTGTTATCTGGGAGACATGTTATGTGCCGGAGGTGGGGCTGGAGTTAGCTCGGTTGCTAGAGTGAGAAGTGGTTGGAAGAAGTTCAGGGAGCTGTTGCCTCTCCTGACATTGAGAGGACTCTCCTTACGTGCTAAGGGGTCTTTGTATGCAGCATGTGTTAGGAGTGTGATGCTGTATGGTAGTGAGACCTGGGCAGTAAAGGAAGAGGATATTCGCAGGTTTAAACGTACAGAAATGACAATGATTAGGTGGATGTGCAGTGCGTCCCTGCGTGCAAGGCCTGGGGGGGCTGGGTTTACGATAGAAGAGTTGAGAGGTAGGATGGGACTGGAGTGTATTGGTGTTGTGATGAGGAGAGGTAGGCTGAGGTGGTTTGGACATGTGGAGAGGATGGGGGATGATAATTGGGTACAGAGGGTGAGAAGTGTTAATATTGGGGGAGGGGGTGGGAGGGGTAGACCGAGAAAGACATGGGACGAGGTCATTAAATGTGACTTAAGGGTTAAGGGACTGAATAGGGAGGCTGCCAGAGATCGAGCAGCGTGGAGAGCCGCCATTAGGTGACCAAGGTCGACACATGCAAGCATGTTGGAGCCTTCAAAAACGAACGAACGAACGAAAGATTTGTTTTTTTAAGAGGAACAGGAGAACAGGGAAAAGCTCATACTCTGAAATCCCAGTCTTTTCTGCAAAAGCATATCATAGATGCAGCTTGGAGTAGATCATAAGGTTATGAATCTGGCCCCTGAAATGAACCTCTTTAATGCAATGACCTATTCTTTCACTAGATTCATGTTATCTACAGATGATTTTATTCATTGTAGGAAAGGCTTTTTTTTTTTTTTTTAATATACTGTACAGGGTTAGATATAGCTCTCATTAATCCTTGAAACATTAGTCCTTTCCTTTGGTAAATAACATGGATGTGTTTCTTCCCTGAGCTGGACAAATGCTCCAGCCACATGGCCCCAAAACTTCATGTAAATGCAAAGAAAAAAATGGAACAAGATGTTATATGATACTGACATTTTAAAATTTTTTCTTGTCATCTCCAGAAAGTGTTACTTAGCTAACAAGTGCTCTTTAGTAGTGATTGTGTTAATGGAAGCAGTACCTAACTCTTTCAGTTTAATGTCTCATATTGTCAGAAGGTAACAAGATGTACATTGTTGAATCAAAGATGTTAAACATCAAGATAAATAATCAAAACTCCCATGACAGTACAGTGGTTTGAGGGTGTGGTATGGTAAGGTTGTTGGGCATTTGTACCACATCAGCATTAGTAATGAAATCTGTTTAAGCAATAGACACGTCATTTTTTTTTTTTTTTTTTTTTTTTTGTTACAGTGCAAACATGGAAACAAAACAAGTGAGAAGAGGGATCAGATACTATTGGGAGCATCTGTCAAGAGTTCTTTTTTTTCCTGTAATGGCACCCATGTAACTAGGTGGTTCTGCCACCTGGTTTTACAATCATCCCCCAGCTGCCTCCCTGTCCCCTAAAATGATGATGGTGGACTGCAGGTGAAGGACAGTTTCAGTTTGCAGTCCATCAGGTTCATGTTTATATATATGTACTTTCTCAGTCGCCTAGTTGTAGCCTGATTGACCCTTTCACTGTAATGTTTTCAAACCAGCACAGAACAATTTTAATCAACTTGGGGGAGACTTGATATAGTGCAAAAGATAATGAAGACTGCTTCCAACCCATTGTCTGACCTGAAGGTATTTTACAATCACATCCTTGGATTGAAGGGGATAAAATGAAGAAAGATTATCATAGTGAAAATATTAATTAGAGAGAGTGAGAGACTACAGTCAGGGCGTACAATTAAAGAGACTGAAGGATGCTACAATTCAAGAGAGTACACATATGAGACTACAGTTAGAGATGGTAAAAGTTGTAGGCTACTTTGGTGGCAACTGTAAGAGCATTGGCAACTATGTGAGCGTCACTCACTAAGGCAGGCAGTTAATATTTGATAAGTCCTCTCTTCTTGGCCACAACCCACAAGAGTCGATGTTATGTCCTGGTCTCCAGTTGTGCTACTTAGTGAACAGGAACAAGGAAAACAAACGAGGTGGAGTTATTAAGATGATAATATTGTATGGGGGTGTAATTTGCACCCTATTAGGACACAAGTCAGGAGTGAGACCAGTGAAAATGACAGACATCTGAGGAAATGAAGGACCAATGTGGTTGATGTGACTGGGGTGGAAAATACTATTAGAAGCACTCTCAGCTGGTTAACCATGTGCAGAGGATTGAGACTAAAAGACTGACTAGAAGAGTTTATGAGAATGAAGGGGAGGAAGACCAAGGATGTGAAGGAGGAATGCTGTAGAGGCATATGAGAGAGGGAGTTGAGTTGAAGAAAGGGCAGCCTGATGGCAGAGGCCAGAGTGGCGTGGAGACTATTCATTTGTGGTAGTTCCCAACGGGTTTAGAAAGGGTCCTTCCCCTTTCCTCCTCCTTCCCTCCTCACTGGTTAATCATCAACCAATAATTATCCTCCCCAAACATAAATCTTGGATACAGCCACGGTTTAATTTATGAAAGTATGTTATACAAGCTCTATTGCTTTCCTTCAGACTCGAATTTACACACATTTCCCTAAATACAGTATTTACAAAAAGGGGTTCAATATTAACTATTGAAGAAAACGTGAGACCACACCCTCAAAAAATTATGTAAAGCAGCCGTCATAGAACCATGTACAGACACTGTATATGATAGCCTTAGAACTAACTTAATACCACAATGAACGAAAAATAAAAACCACAAGGTTTCGAACCCTACTGAGGGCAGCTAGCATCATACGACTCAGGTGTCCAGCTACCCTTCATGGGTTGACAGGTAAAGTGAGTACCCTGGGTAACACCAAGGGGTTGCAACTGTGGTGACATGGATAGGTAATGGCCGTGTTCCAAGGCTCAAGAGCCAAAGTTAAGGAGATGAGCAATGCAACTAGGTGCCTTTAGCACCTGCCCCAACTTTACCCCAGGACCAGACTCGTAAGAATAAGGCATGTTCACTTTAATAATAAATTCAGAAATTTAATTGAAAATATAAAGAGAAACAAGTCATTGTATTTTGATAGGTATTTGCGGCGTAGACAAGTAAGGCAAAGATTTGTCTAACACATCAACCCCATACAGAAGTGAGTAAAGATGAAAAAGAAGATAGATATTTGCGGCATACAGTGTTCATGGCCTAAAAGTAAGTGGTGATGGAAATAATCATGCTTTGGAATCTGAGTGGTGGGTTAGTGCCCCCACCCTATAAAACAACTAACTAAAAATATGAACAAGAAGCCTCAGACCAGGACTGACAAAAAGATGACGACTAAGGACCGTACAAAGGACTTGGTACGGATAGCGACTTGGAATGTAAGGGGCATAAATGATGAGGTGAAAGAGAGAGAGATTGTTCTAGTGCTTGAGGGAGCGAAAGTGGATATATATGGATTAACTGAAACTAAATGGAGAGGTGGAAGTGTGAGAGAATGGGAGTATGGTTGGGGTATATGTGCAGGAGTAGGTGAGACAGAGGGCAAAAGAAGGAGTGTGTATTGTGTGAATAACAGGTGGAATGAGAATATAAGAGAGTATGGATCAGTTGGCTCAAGGATTGTGTGGGTAAGAGTGAAAGTTGGACTACAATTGTGGGCGATTGTATGTGTGTATGCGCCAACGCAAGATCATGCAAGGAGAGCGAGGAGTTTTGGACAAACGTGGAAGCGTGTTTGGAAAAGTTTGAAAGGAATGAGAGAGTGTTTGTGACTGGAGATATGAATAGGAAAAGTAGAGAATGTGAAGGTGGATGGTGTGGTTGGTGAGTGGCGTTTGCCTGCAGAGATGGATGAGAATGGTAGTGCTTTAGTGGACATTTGTGCCAGGAGGGGGTTGTTGATAGCTAATACCCTCTTTGGGCACCAAATGATCCATAGGTATATGTGGCGAGTGATGAGAAGGATGGTTGGTGAACTAAATGAACAGAAGGCAATGATTGATTATGTGTGTGTGGATTAAAGGATGAGAAGGAGTGTAATGGATGCAAGAGTATATAGAGAGGTTGGGGGAGTGGACTCTCGGACCACCACTTGGTGGTGGTCAAAATCAAAGTCCAAACAAGAGGAAAAAAGAGAAGAAGGGAAGAACAGGAAGTAGTAGTTCTTACAAGGAGGGTAGAAAAGTTAGAAGAGGTTGCAAAAGGCAGAATATAAAAGGGAAGTGGAGAAGCCATTGGGTAAATATAGATTGGAGCAGATGGGGGACGCGTGGAAGGTGTGTGCAAAAAATTCACAGAAATCTGTGCACCATGTGAGGTGGTATGTGGGGTGAAGAGAAGACAAAAGGGGGTGCAGGGAACAGTATGGTGGACTGAAGAGGTGAGAGAGGCTGTGGCACAAAAGAAGAAAGCATATAGTGAGTGGATGAGGAACAGTGGCGTCGAAGAAGTGGAGAGATGGGGGAGTTGTATGTAGAGAGGAGAGGTGAAAAGATTAGTAAGAGAGAGTAAGAAGAGAGTGGATAAAGAATTTGGAAGGAATTTAAGTGCAAAGTGAAGGGAATGCAAGAAAATGTTCTGGAAAGAGGTAAAGAGAGTTAGACAGGGTGCCAAAGAAGTTAGTTGGGGAGTGAAAGATAAAAATGGTGGATTACTAGTGGAGAAGGGAGAAAGAGTGAACAGATGGAGAGAACACTTCAATGAATTGTTGAACATAGAGAATGAAAGTAATGCAAGTATAAGTGGCTGAAGGATGGCTGGGAGAAGGAGGGGTGTGGGAAGAGAGGAAGAAATCAGTAGGATGGAAGTTGTGGAAGCATTGAAGAAAGTTAAAATGGGGAAAGCCCCAGGAATTGATGGAGTGTGTGGTGAAATGCTGAAGTATGGGGGAGAGATAATAATAGAATGGATATGGAAGATGTGCAGATTGGCCTGGAAGGAAGGTAGTCTCTCTGAGGATTGGAAGTCAGGTATAATTATTCCCTTTTACAAAGGAAAAGGGGAAAAAGCAGTGTGTGGTAATCATAGGGGCTTCTGCCTTCTTAGTGTAATAGTAAAAGTATATGGTAGGATACTTAATGACAGAGTTAGGGAAATAACAGAGGAAGTAGTTGGAGAAGAACAGGGAGGTTTTAGGAAGGGAACAGATTGTGTAGATCAGATATTCATTCTTAGATCTTTAGTGGAAAAGTTTCTAGAGAAGGGAAAGAAGTTGTATGCAGCCTTCATGGATTTAGAGAAAGCATATGACTGTGGATGGACAAGGATTGTGGAAAGTATTAAGAATATATGGAGTAGATGGGAAGTTGTTGAAGGCCATGAAGAGTATGTATGAGGGTCCAAGGGCTGCAGTGCGTGTGGATGGTGAACTGAGTGACTGTATCCATTTGAAGGTTGGATTGAAACAAGGATGTGTCGTGTCTCCTTGGTTGTTCAATCTGTATATGGTTGGGGTTATAAAAGAGATACAAGGGAGGGCAGTGGATGTAGTGAGAGAGGGCAGTGTTTGAAAACTCCCTGTACTGTTGTTTGCAGATGATACAGTATTGTTCAGAGAAGACGTAGGGGTGTTGCAAGGCTTGGTAGATGAGTTTGGGAGAGTGTGTAAGAAACGGAATCTAAAGGTAAATGCAGGGAAGATTAAAGTGATGGCCTTTGAGAGAGGTGAAGTCAGTGAATGTGCAGTGAGATTGGATGGGGAGGGTATGGAAAATGTGAGTGCGTTTTAAGTACCTGGGTAGTGTGAGGAGGAAGGATGGAAATTTAGAGGGTGAAGTTCTTGAAAGGGTGCAGCAGAAAAGGAAGGTTGCTGTGTAATAACTGAAATGAAACTGAATAAATTAATCACTGTTCTGGCCGAGATTCGAACTCAGGCCCTCGCGCTTGAATTGCGCGCACGTTACCACTGAGCCAAAGAGAAGATCCCAGCTTTGCCTCTGGGCAACGTGAGCTTTTATACACCCCATTACATCACTTTTTTTTTTTCCCCCCCTTCACATGGTAGCGTAGCATTGGAGGCCACCACCTTGATGTAGAGCTGTCAACACGACATATGACCCTCATGGCCCTTACCTCACATCCCACACTGCTGCCGACCAATGTAATAACTGAAATGAAACTGAATAAATTAATCACTGTTCTGGCCCTGCAGACTCAGGCCCTTGCGCTTGAATCGCGCCCACGTTACCACTGAGCCAGAGAGGATTCCCACTGTGCCTCTGGGCAACGCGGGCTTTTATACACCCCATTACAGCTGGTTCCTTGAAAGTGGTGATAAGAAACAGAGAAGTGAGCATGGAAGTGAAAAAGCTGCTACATGACAGTATTGGGATACCAACTCTAACATATGGAAGTGAAGCTTGGACCCTGATAAAGGGACAGAAGTCAAGAGTGAGAGCAGTGCAAATGAGTTATCTGAGAGGAGTATATGGAGTCACCTGGAGAGACAGACTGACAAATGAGGAAGTGAAGGAGCGTTGTGTTGTGGATGTGGATGTGATAGGAAGCGTTAGGAGAAACACATTAAGGTGGTTTGGGCTTGTGGAGAGGATGGAGAGTGAAAGACTGATGAGGAGAGTGTATGTGAGTGAGGTGGAGGGGGCGAGAGGGAGAGGGAGGGGGAGGATGAGATGGAGGGATGGAGTGGAGAGGTATATGAGAGAGGGGGGTGTGAGTTGGGAGCGTGGTAGTGAAATGGCAGGGGACAGAGTGACATGGAGGCGATTTGTTTGTGGCCACCCCGTTCGGGATTGAGGCGTCTGGCAATAGATAGAGATAGATAGACATGGGTGATAGAACTTAAAGAATATCCCCTCCCCTGATTAATCTGAAATAAAGGTGATTTATTGAATTTATGTCTGTGCTAGGTTAGTGTGTTGTTTGAATTTGATTTTCTTGACATAACTGCATTTTGTATACAGTTCACATATTGCTTTATGCATGGATTTTTTTTTCTCTTCCTGTGTAATATTTACACTAGCATATTGTTTCTACAAAAATATAGGTACCCAGTAACATTTGTTGGAGAGAACACTTTAATAAATTGTTGAACATAGAGAATGAAAGTAATGCAAGAATAAGTGGCTGGGGCATGGCTGGGAGAAGGAGGGTTGTGAGAAAAGAGGAAGAAATCAGTAGGATGGAAGTGGTGGAAGCAATGAAGAAAGTTAAAATGGGGAAAGCCCCAGGAATTGATGGAGTGTGTGGTGAAATGCTGAAGTATGAGGGAGAGATAGTAATAGAATGGATGTGGAAGGTATGCAGATTGGCTTGGGAGGAGGGTATAGTCCCGGAGGATTGAAAGTCGGGTATAATTATTCCTCTGTACAAAGGAAAAGGGGAAAAAGAAGTGTATGGTAATCATGGGAAAAGTATATGGTAGGATACTTATTGACAGAGTTAAGGAAATAACAGAGGAATTAGTTGGAGAAGAACAGGGAGGTTTTAGGAAGGGAAGAGGTTGTGTAGATCAGATATTCATTCTTAGATCTTTAGTGAAAAAGTTTCTAGAGAAGGGAAAGAACTTGTATGCAGCCTTCATGGATTTAGAGAAAGCTTATGACAGGGTGGATAGACAAGGATTGTGGAAAGTATTAAGAATATATGGAGTAGATGGGAAGTTGTTGAAGGCAGTGAAGAGTATGTATTAGCGTGCTAAGGCTGCAGAGCGTGCGTATAGTGAACTGAGTTAATTTTTCTATCTGATGGTTGGATTGAAACATGGATGTATCATGCCTCCATGGTTGTCCAATCTGTACGTGGATGGGGTTATAAAAGAGATAAAAGGTCGGGCAGTGAATGTTGGAATGGCCCTAGTGAGAGAGAGTAGTGTTTGAAAACTCGCTGTACTGTTGTCTGCAGATGATACTGTGTTGTTGAGTGAAGATGAAGGGGAGCTGCAAGGCTTAGTAGATGAGTTTGGGAGAATGTGTAAGAAACGGAATCTAAAGGTGAATGTAGGGAAGAGTAAAGTAATGGTCTTCGAGAGAAGTGAAGCCAGTGAATGTACAGTGAGATTGGTTGGGAAGGATATGGAGAATGTGAGTGTGTTTAAGTACTTTGGTAGTGTGATGAGTAAGGATGGAAGTCTGGAGGGTGAAGTGCTTGAAAGGGTGCAGCAGGGAAGGAAGGTTGCTAGTTCCTTGAAAGCAGTGATAAGAAACAGGGAAGTGAGCATGGAAGTGAAAAAGTTGTTATATCACAGTATAGTGATACCAACTCAAACATATGGAAGTGAAGCTTGGACCCTGTTGGAGGGACAGAAGTCAAGAGTGAGAGCAGTGGAAATGAGTTATTTGAGAGGAGCATGTGGAGTCACATGGAGAGACAGACTAACAAATGAGGAAGTGAAGGAGTGTTGTGGTGTGGTTGTGTGTGGCATTAGGAGAAACACATTAAGGTGGTTTGGCCATGTGGAGAGGATGGAGAGTGAAAGACTGACGAGGAGAGTGTATGTGAGTGAGGTGGAGGGGGCGAGAGGGAGGGGGAGGCTGAGGATGAGATGGAGGGATGGAGTGGAGAGGTATATGAGAGAGGGGGGTGTGAGTTGGGAGCAGGGCAGTGAAATGGCAGGGGATAGAGAGACATGGAGGCCATTTGTTTGTGGCCACCCCGTTCGGGATTGAGGCGTCTGGCAATAGATAGATAGATAGTTCCAAAAATAATATCCCTAACTCCATAGAAACAATCATTTTAAGTAGATGTTAGTAATTAGTACAGGTGTTGTTTACATTATGGAAAAACGTGGGTCCCGCTACTAGGGTGTAGCCTATAGGCTACAACCCAATATCCATATAAGAAGTCAGCCAGCGTGCATCTTTGGGCTGTCCAAGATCCATAGAACGTTTTATATTGATCTTGGCACGGTACAGCTATACCATAGGAAACATCCACTACTGGTAATACTAATAGGTGAATGAACACAATAATGTTGTGTGTATTTCACGTGTTTGGACGGTCAGCCCTGTGGTGGCTGTGGCTTCCATCACAGCCTGATAAAGGACTATCTGCTGCGTCTGTACAGTACCATCTACTGTACCATAATGGGCTTTGGATCAGTACCCAAAGTACCCCAACTTAGCCAAAAATAACCTCATAAGCTCTCTGAGTGGTTGTTATTGAATTGTGGTGCTTAATAATCAGAGAAAAATATACTAACATGCCCAAACAATAATACTTTAGTGACAAATGGAAACCTTTACTTGTACATACTTTTTTTTTCTACTAAATTTCATTGTGCTAAAAAGACGTGCCCTTTTGTTGTGTATTTATGACATTTCTGCCTGAAACACTGCAGTACATGTTTTTTATCTATCTGTCTATTGCCAGACGCCTCAATCCCACACGGGGCGGCCACAAACAAATCGCCTCCATGTCGCTCTCTCCCCCTCCATTTCACTACCCTACTTCCAACTCACACCCCCCTCTCTCATATACCTCTCCACTCCATCCCTCCAATTTTTAATTGCCCACCCCATGAATGTACTACTTTCCATCAGTACAACCAATTTTGTCTAAATTGTGAATGACTTCCAGTATTAATTATGCAGAAATCATTTAGAATTTTTCCAGTGCTAGAAAGTATACTTATTAGGATGTAATTGGAAATCTACATAGGTAGCTTATTCATTCCAATCAATTTCAGCCAGAGTGGATGCTGCTACAGTATACGTACTGGGATCAGCTGGTAACTACTGGTAGCTGCTCTATCCGTTTTTCTTGTCTGCTGTGAGACAACATAGAGCAAAGTAAGTATACATAGATATTGTATTCTGTACATGTATATATGAATTTTTGTTTCTGATAACGTATTGATAATACGGGCATACTCCAGTTTAACGATCTATTTTGTTAGGTAAAACCCCATCGTTAGGCGGGGTATTGTATATCGGGGTACTTTTAACATGTATTTCAGTGTGGACCATTTACTAGTCTTGGGTTTCCCCCCAAACCAAATCCCAAACCCACCCAGATGAGCCCAAAAACAGGTTTTGAAGACAATCAAAATGGCATAACAGCTGTCAAAGAAGCTAACCTAAGCCTAACACCTGTAAATAACTCACCTGAACAAACATATATAATCTGAATATCATCAAATATAAGTCTGGAAAAAATCAAGCTTAGTAAACTGTACCCCAAAATGACAGTGTTTACCCCACCTGTGGCTAAAACACGTTAATTAAATTAATTAAGGTCTAAAAGCACTGTATAAATCAACCTAAACACAGTTTTAGTCTAAAATATCCTCAAAATTGGTAAGAAAAATCAAAACCCATTGTTGAACCGGGATTTGGCCATTGTTTGGAGGGGTATGGTGCAATTCCTACCCCCATCGTTAAGCCAGGGTATCGCATCGAGGGGTATCATATATTGAGGTATTACTGTATACCTTACAGATAATTTGCTGAAAATTTACCGTACAGAGCTTTCAATCTGACTAATAACTAACGGGTAGTTAATTTTTATGGCCTTGTAGGAACCCCAGTTGATTCATTCAGTACGACGTCAATACAGTCACTACTGTACTCGTTTTATGATGGGGTTACGTCATACCTTAACGGATAACAATTTTATCGTAAATTGGGGGATTGAAGCATATTATAAAAGGGGGGTTACATCAACTCAACTTCCCTAAGTCATCTATCCAAGACTGAAACAAAAATGACAACCCACCATAATTCCTGTGTCGGTCCAAGTTGTCTCCAAGACCAAAACAAACACTATCACACCAAGACAGGCAGCATTACTCACGTACAGTAAATCATTGCAACAACACAACAAACACACTTGCGCAAAGTTGGCCCGGTGCTACACGATGTATAGGCCCACAGTAGCACGTGGCTTGGCTGAGAGGTGACGATAGCTGGGGGGCACACATAAGCGGTTTATAAAAAAGATACGGGGTCAGGCAGTGGATGTTGGAGTGGCCCTAGTGAGAGAGGGCAGTGTTTGGAAACTCCCTGTACTGTTGTTTGCAGGTGATACTGTGTTGTTGAACGAAGACGAAGGGGAGCTGCAAGGCTTGGTAGATGAATGTGGGGGAGTGTGTAAGAAATGTAATCTAAAGGTGAATGTAGGGAAGAGTAAAGTAATGGTCTTCGAGAGAAGTGAAGCCAGTGAATGTAGAGTGAGATTGGATGGGGAGGATATGGTGAATGTGAGTGCATTTAAGTACTTGGGTAGTGTGATGAGTAAGGATGGAAGTCTGGAGGGTGAAGTGCTCGAAAGGGTGCAGCAGGGAAGGAAGGTTGCTGGTTCGTTGAAAGCAGTTATAAGAAACAGGGAGGTGAGCATGGAAGTGAAAAAGTTGTTACATGACAGTGTTGTGGTACCAACTCTAACATATGGAAGTGAAGCTTGGACCCTGTTGGAAGGACAGAAGTCAAGAATGAGAGCAGTGGAAATGAGAAAGGCAATTGTCTCGAGTGTCAGCTAACGGCTTACAACACAACGCTGGCATAGTAACACACACACACACACACACACACAAACTTATACTATACTGTTTTTACGCTAACTTGGCCTAGATTTTCGTGCTTTTGCTGCTCATTTCACGCAGCTCAATGACAGAATGAGACAATGCTGTGGCTCAACATCCTTTCCATAGCACTTCTTCATGACTAGCACCATATTCAAGTGTTAATCTATTCCTGCAGTTCAGATTTAAGGTTGGAAAGATGGTAATTTTAGGCCAAGTTAGCATAAAAGCAGTATAGTACACATTACAAGCAAAACTTGGAGTGTGACATCCGTAGACTTTCAGACACCAAAATTTCTTATCGAATGTATGGCCGATCAAAAGTTAGGTTAGGTCACTTTGGGCAGGGTTTGGTCTGATTACGTAATTTCAGGTTGAGTTGGGTTCAGTTCGACTAGACATACACGGATTAGGTTAGACTGGTTTAGAACACTTCCTTTTAGTTATATTTAAGTCGGGTTGTATTTTGTAAGGTTAGGCTGGGTTAGGATTGGTTGGATTAGGTCATTTTAGGCTTGGCTGGGTTGGGTTGGGTCAGGTATGGCCAGATTAAGTGAAACTGATGAGATTAGGACACTTTAGATATGGTTAGGCTGTGTCAGAAGAGGATAGGTTACGTATGGGAAGGTTAGGTGAGATTGTGAGGTTAAACATAATTAGACTTGGTTAGGTGAGGTTAAGATAGATTAGACTGAGTATATTTAGGTCGGATTAGGTCATTCAAGGTCAGGCAGGGTTTAATTTGAGCAAATGTGGATAGGTTAGGTGAGACTGGGCTAAAATAAATCGGTTTAGACATGATTTGGTTGGGTTGGGTTAGGTGAAATTGAAATGAGTTAGATGTGGGTAGGTTTGGTGAGATTAATATAGAATAGAGACATGGTTCAGAGGGATTGCACTATTACACTGTATTGTAACATTGTCCTTCTCTGGTCAACCTCCAGTTTCCTTTCATTTTTCTCTATATATTTTAAGTTCTTTTTTCGACTCATGTTTCCTTGTAGCCTCAGTGCTTACAATCAGGGGTATAAGTTCGTATAGTCCTTTCATCTTAACTTGGCTCAGAGCTCGTCCTTTTGTAGCTTATTTCACGTAGCTCAGAGGCGGAAAAAGACAATGCTAAAGCTGTGTATCCTTTCCCTAGCACACCTTCCTGGCTAGCATCATATTCCATTGTTAATCTGTTGTTGTGGCTTAGTCCTTAAGATAGATAGGTGGCAGTTACAGGCCAGGCTAGAGTAAAAAATATAACCGACTGCATCTGCTTCTCGCTCTCCTCATTTGGCTAATATTCCTAAGGCGAAAGAGGCTTGGTTTGAATCTGGTCGTGGGTGATTCTGATACGATGCGTCAGATAATGTAGAGGGATGCCTTCATGTGTTGGCACCGATATAACCAGGCGTCTCGTCTGCTCGGTTAAACAAACATCCCTCAGTAACATCCTTATTCCCCAAAAGGAGGATAAATGACTGCAGGAGGAGGGCAACTTCGGCCTGCAGTCCACTGGGTTCACATTCGGAATCGTTGATTGGGCAAATGACGATTCAAAGATGGCTGGAAGGAAGAAAGGTCGTATACTTACTGATTATTTTCTGTGTCAACAAGTGCATTAGCGGAAGGTTGGTGCCTCTCTCCATAAAACAACTATACTGTTTTTACGCTAACTTGGCCTAGATTTTTGTGCTTTTGCTGCTCATTTCACTCAGCTCAGTGGCAGAATGAGACAATGCTGTGGCTCAACATCTTTCCATAGCCCTTCTTCGTGACTAGCACCATATTCAAGTGTTAAACTATTGCTACAGTTCAGATTTAAGGATGGAAAGATGGTAATTTTAGGCCAAGTCAGCATAAAAGCAGTATAACTAACAAGACAAACGGCTGCCCCTTATGGGATGAAGGCGTCTGGCTGTAAGCAGAAAGAAAAAATATTCTCTCATAGTTTGTGGGGAAAAAATACGTCGGTAATGAATGAATCGCAACTCAAAAAAAGCCTAGAGATGTCTTGCAACTCGGTCAATGCATTTTTCAAACTTCCCGCCAGCGATATGCCATACACAGAACAACACAGAAGATAAGAACACGACAGCCCTATCCACACCACCATCAACATCACTAACATTATATCATGTGTCCTGGTGGGGAGAGAGAGAGAGAGAGAGTGTGAGTGCATATCTGTGTGTACATCGGTATATTTGTGTGTGCGTGTGTGTGTGTGTGTGTCAGGTCAGTGTTTATATCTCATTATTTCAGAGGCCTTGGTGTGGGACATGTTAAGAAGGCTGGACATACTGGCAAGCGCTACACTCCATCACTAATTCGTGCGTCCTAAATTGATAAAATAATCTCGTGGTCGCTCAAATAGACAGACAGACAGGTGGACAGATAGATAGATAGGTAGGTAGGTTAATAGGTTGATAATTAAATGAGATAAATCTAATCATATATTTGCGGTAGAAGGGCAATGCAAGGCGTGAAGGGGAAATTTTTTAATGTGTTTTCGATTTGAGAGAGAGAGAGAGAGCCAAAGTTAAGATCTGTTTATTTCGAGATGCCTGGCCAGACTGCATGTAAAACTGGAGGTCAGAGGTGGAGAGAAATACATACTGGGGAAAACAGGTGCAGAGTTGAGTGATTTATGAAAGACTGATAGTACCAGAGAGAGAGAGAGACAGGCATTTTTTCACTCTTGGCCACAGAAGGTCCTTCTGTTTCAGTCTTGGTCACCTAATGGCAGATCTCCACGCTGCTCGATCTCTGGCAGCCACCTTCTGTAATGGAGAAACAAAACTATTTTCTTATGCTGAGGTCCCAATCCTTCCATTGTAGTGGTGAAGGAGGTGAGGTCCATAATGGGAGGGCCAAACCTCACATTCGGTGCTCCCACGCCCTCTTGTCCTGTAGGTCACGGGGTTTCTGTGTTGTTTATAATACTCTGTTAGCTTCACAGTTGACAATATGCATCTGCTTATCTTAGTCTGAATTTTAGCTTGCAGAGGAGAAATGCTCAGGCTTGAGTACCATCATCATCATCATCATCACCCGCCATCTGATGACAGGCTGACTGACTGATAAACAAGAACACCTGACAACTCGCTGATTAACTCCTGATAAACCCAGACTTGCATCATATCCGCACATCACTTCTGATTCCCGTTTCCTGCTGAATTATAAGTATGAGAGGCGAACAGTGTAGGCCGATTCACTTTCCCTTTCACCACACACTCTAACCTGGCCTCAAAATGCCATCTCTCTGTCTTGACTGTTGAGTTGTAACTGTAGATTAACACTGGAATGCGATGATAGGAAGAAGTGCTATGGTGATAGGATGTAGAGCCGTTGTAGCATTGTCTAATTCCAACACTGACCTACGTGAAATAAGCTGCAAAAGGACGGAAATCTGGGCCAGGTTAATTACCGCTTATTCCATTATTTTTCATTCATTTTAGCCCTTTCATCATAGTTACAACTCAAGAGAGAGAGGGGGGGGGGAGGGGCGGGGGAGGGAGGGGATCAGTGTGGAAACTAATATGGGCCAGTTCCTTTTTCCTTTCACTAATTATATCACACATTCAGTCATTCTCAGCGTCCTTCACTCCACCCAAGGATGGAATTATTCTTCATCAATAATCATCATGGCTGTCGTGCTGTGGGTGAGCATAAAAACTTAGCATACCGATTACCAGCACAAAAACTTAAAACGCTGACTGGTTCTCCATTCTTTTATTTCCACTCTCTCCATCACTGTCCAGTTTCTCTAAGACAGGCCAGCAAGGGAGAGGCGTTACTGAAATACTGTGGCTTTGGTAGAGAATGAGGGCAGGACTGAGTGGAAAGCTTCGAAATATTGTCTGATTCTTTGTTTTATTACTCCTATCTCTCTATCCATCTGTCTGTCTGTCTGCCTATCTACGTATCTACTTGTCTGTCTTATCTATAACCAGGCACTTCAATCCCGTAAGGGGTGGCCACAAAAAAATCGCCTCCATGTCACCCTGTCCTCAGTCATTTGGCTGTTCTCCCTCCAACTCACATCCCCCTGTCTCATATCTCTCTCCACCCCATCCCTCCATCTCCCCCTGGGTCTCCCCCTTCTCCTCCACCCCTCCATCTCACGCACATACGCTTCTACTGTACTAAATCCCACTCTGTCAACTCATATTTTGTCACCAGCGAGGGACAGATGTATAGAAAATAGTCAGGGAACGAATCTACGTGCTAAAAATACTGGACAAACCATCATTCCTTCATCATCAAATCACCACCAGATCATTTATCTCCTTTTTGTCCATTCACTCAGGGCAGGGTAGTGAAAGAGTCTATAGAGAATGGAATGGAATGGAATATGAAATTTAGGCCGAAGGCCAAGCACTGGGACCTGAGAGGTCATTCAGCGCTTTGATGAGTGAAGTATGAAAGATGATGGTTTAAAAGAATGAGTTTAAAAATGGGGAAAACTACTATACAATAATTATACAAAATCGTAGGTAAAATGAAAACAGATGTAGACAGCAAGCCCTAAAACATAACTATGACAACACTAATCATAGCTTGTAGTACAGCCCTGTCTCCTTTAAAAACGCCATAAGGCTAGAAACATTTGCCCTATTACCTAAAACAACTGATAGGGATCTCCTATTTGTTAAAAATTTCACTCGAGAACGGGCGTAGATCGGACAGTCCAATAAAATATGTCTGCAAGTTATTGTGACATGACAGATGTCACACTGAGGTGGGACCCCTCGGTCCACTAGGAACCCATGAGTCAAACGCGTATGGCCAATTCGCAGCCTAGTCAGCCTCGTCTCAAAACCCCGACAAGCCTGAGAAGAGGATGACCAGGCATAGACCGAAGGCCGGATCTCTTTATACTTCGAGTTATTGGCCAGGGAGGGGGAAGCCCATCTCGCCTGCCACTCAGACCAAACAAAGTTATGGATAACGGTCTTCATATCAGAATAGGGAACCTTATTATACCCTACAGAAGGAAGAGAACATGCGGATTTTGCCTCTTTATCAGCGAACTCGTTCCAATAAAGGTTAACATGAGACGGTATCCAGCAGAACAAAACCAATTTATACTTTGCAGCCAGGCGCCAAAGCCAAGACTGAATCTTCCTTATTATAGGATGGAATGTATTAAACTGCTTAATGGCGGTCAAGCTTCCGTAGGAGTCTGAATATATTGTGAACGTCTTTCCCGGCATTGAGTAAGCCACTTCAAGAGCCTTCTCGATAGCAGTTAGTTCAGCAGTAAGAACAGAGGCATTGTTTGAAAGCCGTCCAATGCGTACACCCCCTTTATGGACAACAGCAAAACCTACACCAAGTTGTGACTTTGAGCCATCTGTATACAACTTTACTGAATCCCTGTGGAGGAGATCATGGCGCAAAAACTTCGATTTAATTTCTGCATCCGAAGAGGTTTTCCTACATATGGTTTTGGGACACACATTAGGTTTCGGAATGAGCCAAGGAGGAAGATTGCTGTAGCTTACTGGTTCAATCTTTTGCTCCCTCAGTGATGCGTCACCCACAGGTAGCATACGAATCTGAAAAGGTATAGAGGCTCTTGGGCCACGGAACTTTGACGAGTCACATTGCAACAGAACATCAACACGAGGATTGGTGTAACGACTGCTCTTGATTCGCA
Source organism: Birgus latro (assembly GCA_018397915.1). Lineage (NCBI taxonomy): Eukaryota > Metazoa > Arthropoda > Malacostraca > Decapoda > Coenobitidae > Birgus > Birgus latro. The sequence continues at coordinate 2,304 of JAGKTI010004655.1, read as the reverse complement.
CAATGTAGCGAAGCCCTAACTCATGCCTACGTAAGTCCAGAGGAAGCTGGTCTGTATCTACGTATAAACTCTCCACAGGGGAAGTACGGAAGGCACCAGAGCACGCTCGTAGACCCGTATTGTGGAGCACATCAAGCTCATGAAGTTTAGTCTTACAGGCAGAGGAATAAATTTGGCAAGCGTAGTCAATCTGTGATCGGCATAAAGAGTTATAGAGCTTGATAAGGGAGTTCCTATCTGCACCCCATTGAAGACTAGAGACCACTCTAAGGATATTCAATGATTTCTTAACTTTAAGCTTCAGATAATCAATGTGCTGTGACCAAGAGAGACGAGAGTCAAAGATCATGCCCAGAAACTTAATCTCCTTCTCAAAAGGGATGATGTCATCGTTTAACTTTAAGTGTGGGACAACCTCCTGGCGTGTGCTTCTAGTGAAGCGGACTGCAACAGTCTTGGAAGGTGAAAAGCAAAAACCATTATCATCAGCCCAACGACAAATAGTATTTATGGACTTTTGCAAGTGATGACTAATCTCAACTGCATCGTAGCCGGACACACAAATTGCCAAATCATCAGCATATAGGGAGCCCAGCACAGGGCGGGAAATCTGATCGAGAACACCATTGATAGCCACTGCAAAACAGGTGACACTAAGAATGCTGCCTTGGGGAACACCCTCCTCTTGCCTATAAGGACTGGATACAACATTTCCGACACGAACCTTAATGTAGCGTTCCGACAAGAAGGAGCGGATAAAACGAAACATATTTCCCTCAATTCCATATCGAGACAACTGAAGAAGAATACTAGTGTGCCTGGTTGTGTCGTACGCTTTCTCAAGGTCAAAAAACACCCCAATTGTCTGACAATGGTTGGCAAAGCTTTGCTGGATATTGTTTGAGAGGATCAGAAGGGGGTCTAATGTCGAACGGTTCTTCCGAAACCCAAACTGGTAGGGAGAAAGCAGCTTTTCGGATTCTAAGTACCACATTAACATTGCATTAACTAGCTTTTCCATCATCTTACAAACACAGCTTGTAAGTGCGATAGGCCTATAGGAGGTAGCCAAAAGAGGATTTTTGTTTGGCTTGCTGATGGGGATAATGAGGGAAACTCTCCAACTGGCAGGGAAAATGCCCGATTCCCAAATTTTGTTAATAATCTTTACGAGGAACTTTGTAGCCACAACAGGGAAATTTGTGAGCATTGAATAGAGGATGTTGTCCTCACCTGGAGACGTAGAGGTAATCGATGACAGCACGTCTTCCAGTTCCCTGAGTGTGAATGGAGCATTATAGGCAGCATTGCAAGAAGATGAAGAAGGTGGAGGCATGTCAGGAATACCATTCCCTGATATTAGAGAGGACTTGGAGACATCAGCAAAATGCCTCCCTAAGGTCTCCGCAACCTCAGCAGGATCAGTAAGGAGGTCGCCACCTATTTTCAATGTCGGAGTGGGAGATGGGATGAATTTGCCTGAAAGCTTTCTAATTTTCCTCCATATAACCCTAGAGGGGGTCTTGGAGTTAATGCCGTTGATGTAAGATATCCAAGAATCCCGCTTAGCCTTTCGAAAGTAGCGACGTTGCTTTGCCATGGCACGTTGGTAAATTTGGCGCGTGGCAGCTGAGCCACTGGTCTTGTAACGCCGATAACATTTCCTCGTAATTTTCCTTAGTATGGCACAGGTTTTATTCCACCAGGGGACCGCAGGTCGATGCGGTTTACCTTTCGACATAGGGATGGCCTCACGGGCACTGCCCATAATTGCAGCAACAAAATAATCATAGGCTTCCAAGTGACTAGAGAAGGACTCGAAAGGCCTAGCCAGAAGTATACCATTTTTATAATTCAACCAATCAGCCTCCCGCTCCCTCCACCTAGGAGAGGAATAAGCAGGGACATTTTTCACATACTTTAAATGGATTGGATAATGGTCGCTTCCATGCAGAAAAGGGTTTACTGACCAGTGAAAATCCATAAGGATGGAAGGAGAACACAAGCTCAAGTCAATAGCGGAGGAAGCTCCGCTACAGACATTATGGTAAGTCGCAGAGCCATCATTATAAACCGAAATATTATACGATTGTAGTATGTCATCCATAATCCTCCCACCAACATCCCAAATTGTACCACCCCACAGTGGATTATGGGCGTTAAAGTCCCCAAGAAGGAGGAAGGGAGCAGGAAGCTGACGGATTAAGTCTTCGATGTCCTGCTTACTGAAGCCACCACGAGGTGGAAGGTACAAGGAGCATACCGTGAGTGAATATTCCAATACAACTGTAACAGCAACAGCTT
>JAGKTI010004654.1:0-49315 GCA_018397915.1 Birgus latro | reverse complement strand
AGAGAGAGAGAGAGAGAGAGAGAGAGAGAGAGAGAGAGAGAGAGAGAGAGAGAGAGAGAGGGAGAGAGCGAGAGAGGGAGAGCGTGAGAGAGAGAGAGAAAGGGAGGGAGAATGTCAGCCAATGACAGGTTCCGTGCGTCACGTCAGGAAGGGTGAGTCAGGGTCACCTATATAAGCTGGTAGGGGCGTGGGGAGAATCAGTTGAGGCCACACCCACGCCTTGGCCACCACACCTACACCTGCTGTTCTTGTGAGTATAGATGTGTAGGCCCCGTCACTGCCACAAGTGTTATAGCATTATCTTATTGCTGCCCCCGGAGATATAAGGGAGTGGGCAAAAGTATGGGGAATGATAGATCAGGGAATTCCAGGCAGAAAATGCAATATCAACATGGCTGGAAATCTCAGCCTTTATAAGACAACATTTACTGATATCTGTATGGGTGAATTATGCAGAAGACCATCATTTTATACCCATAAGTTCATCAGTAACTGTAGTCCTGTAACGGTCAAGATTTGGACCTATGTTGATATAGCTTTTTTTTTTCTTTTTACTCAGATTTAATTCATGTATCACTTTCTGAACTTACGTGTACGCCCAGCACTGCCGGGTCACCCTGCATATGAAGTGGTTCACGCCGATAACTAACGACTTCGTGAAACTCATCAAACTGTGGCAATTACCTTTTATTCGTGGAATGAAATGTTTTATTTGCTCTTAAATCTGACCTTTCGATATATATACTGAACTAAAATATACTTCAATTCTAATAACATAGAGGGTACCTTATCTATCTATCTATCTATCTGTCTGCCCATTTATTCTCAGAAGCCTTAATCCCGTAAGAGATGGCCACAAACAAATCGCCCCCACATCGCTGCGTCCTCTGCCACCAAACAAATAGTGAGTAATGTCTCTCAAAAATTATTTCAGACATCCACTGAAGATTTAGTGATAAAGTGGCAAAACTCTGCACAAAATGCTTATCGGTCGAAACAGTAACCACACCACGGAAAAACACGTCATTCATTCTCCTTCACATAATAGTCTACGTTAACCTTATTCCGATCTTTTATAAATTCTTGGTACCTTTAGATTTTTATGCCGTTTACGAATGACAGCTTGCAGTGAAGGAGTTAATGAAGGTTATATCTCCAATTCGATAATTCTAACTTCACGTGAATAGAAAACCGTCTGTTGATATCAAGCAGAAAACCAAAACGAAATAGTTGATCGGGCTAAATCAGTTAATAAGCATCAGACGATAGACGTTAGACCATTAGAGCAAGTCCGATTTTGCAGTGACTATTGAGTATGTGGCCATTTCCAGCTTACTGACAAAACATCTAAGGAAACTAAAAATTTAATAAACAATATTATAGTTATTGACGGAGTAAATGAGAAAATTTACAATAAAATCCGATTTATCGTACTCATATTATTAATAAAGTAATTATAATCAAATAAATAATCCTCTGAACATATCTGACACTGACTGAGGAAAAGGAATTTGATTCTGATGAACTTCTTGTGATAAGAACAATTCCTAGGCTATCCGTCTGTCTATCAATAACCAGATGCCTTAATCTTCGAAGTGCTGATCACAAACACGTCGCTTGCAAGCCATCCATTACTCACAAATCAGGCTGCCCTCTCTCCAAACTACACCATCCTCTATCACATGCCTTCCCACTTCACTCTTCCATCTCATTCCTAGACGAGTGCCCATTTCCTCGTCAGTTAAACATGCCTCCGAACATTTTCATCCCTTCAACTTCATTTCTGGGCAAGACAGGTTGAAGAACCGTGGACGTCAGTTGAATTAGATTCTTGCTGCTGCCAGACGATTTTCCTCAGGATGCGGCAGGCTTTAATGGAGGGATTGGATGCAGTTTTCATTAACTCCTTCACTCATAGGTGGCTTTCAGAGGGTGTTGCTGTTGTTTGTGCATCTTTCACGAATCACGTGATTTCGTATTCTATCCACTCTCAGCACTCCACATACATTCTTCAGCAGTCCCATTTCCTCTGTTCTCACTCATGATTTTTAATTTTAATGCCACAGCATAGTCTCACATCCATATGTTAAAGTTGGCACTAACACTCCTTCATGTAACTCTCGCGCAGCTGTAACACTAAAGCCGTTGTTTCTTATTAAGGCCTTCATAGAACCAGCTACTTTTTTCCTTGTGTCACTCTAGTTTTCACTTATTGCACATTTTCCTCTCTTTTCTATCACTGTACCCAGATATTTGAACTCTCTCACCAGTTCCAGTCTCTCTCCATTCGCTGCAACATCACACTGGGAGTCACCTTCTTTCTCAATAACCATCACTTCACTCTTTTCTACATTTACTTTCAAGGCCTCAAGGGTGCTGCAGTGGAAATTCTGGGCCAGATGTCAGTGGAGGATGGGAACAGTTATCAGTCCTTAGTAGAAGTACTCGAGCGCAGATACGGGAGCACGTACCAGACTGAGGTTTACAGAGCAAGATTCCAGACCCGTGTACGGGCTCGAGGCGAATCCCTAAAGCAACTTGCTCATGACTTGGAGAGTATGGCATACAAGGTGTACCCTGGAGCAGCACCTAACCGATTGGCTATTCTTCTGAAAGACCAGTTCATCTATGCTCTTGATAGTGCAGAGCTGAAAGTGAAGGTGAACCAGGTACAACCCAGAAGCATGCAAGAAGCACTAGCCAGGGCTCTACAATTCGAGTCCTACGTCAGGTCCAGTATGTCCACTTTCTGGGCAATTCATAGTGCAGGATTCAAGGCAAGAAAAGGGCAGGGATGTGAAACAGAAAAATTAGAAGGAAACTGCTTGTACTGTGAAAATCCAGGACACAGGAAAGAAGACTGATACAAATGAAAGAGGGAACAAGAAAAGATCAGAGGAAGTTGCTGGTATTGTGAGAAACCAAGACATCAGAAAGTGGATTGCAACAAGTGGAAGAGAGAACAGGAGATCAGAGGAGGTTGCTGGTTCTGTGAGAAGCCAGGACACACGAAGGTGGATTGGTACACATGGAAAAAGGGCAAGAAGGAAAAGTGCAAGGAAACCCACAATTGCGCAAACAGGTGTTGGATAAGTACTTAGGTGGGACACTTCAGCTATGAATGTCCAAATGAGAAGGACGGCAAGAGAAGGCTGCAGACAATGAGAAAGATGAGGGGTAAATTAGTAAGGGCTGGTGCAAGAGACAACAACCAACCAGTTTTTCCCACGATTCCCCATCACTGAGGAAATGCAAAAGAACCCTGATTGACAGTGTGCAAGAAGACGGAAGAACAGATGGCAAGCAGTGTAGTCGGAATGGAAATCTTAGCAAGAAATGCCGCCGTATTGTACTGACAGGGCCAGTGTCAGCTGAAGAAGACCTGAAGAGGATGCAGACAGAGGATGCAGATCTACAACCAGTGCTAGAGTGGCTGCAGTGGAGCACAGTGCGACCATCCTGGGAAGAAGATACTAGGTTCAGCCCTGCGGCTAAGAGCTACTGGAGTCAACTGGACCTTCTTCGTTTGAACAACGGACTACTGGAGTGTCAGTGGGAGACACCTTATGGCCTCAGCAATTATTGGCAACTTGTGTTTCTGAAGAAAATGAGGTCTGGGATCTTGGATGAATCTCATAACCAGATCACTAGTGGGCACCTGGGAGTGGAGAAAACTCTAAAGTCGGCTGTGACAGAGGTTCTACTGGACTGGCATGCGTCAGCATGGTCAAGAATGGTGTCGGGCCTGTGATGTATGTTGCGCCAAGATGGGACCCAAGAAACATGGTTGCAATGTGGGTGCACCGATGGAATCACTGTGGACATTGCTGGACCTCTGCCACTCACTGAAAGAGGAAACCGGTATTTATGTGTCACCATGGACTACTTCACAAAGTGGCCAGAAGCCCATGCCACCCCAAGTCAAGAGGCTGCGACTGTTGCTCAGATGTTGGTTGACCAGTTCTTCTGTTGTTTTGAGATGCCACAAGTTCTACGAGTACATTCAGACCAGGGTAGAAACTTCGAGTCTATTGTGTTTCGTGAGTGCTGCAACTTACTGGGGATCAGGAAGACCAGGATGACCCTATTAGGGCCACAGGCGGATGGGATGGTGGAGAAATTCAACTGGACCCTGGGACAAAAACTGACCAAGTACTACATAGAGGGACAAATGGAATGGGACCAGATATTACCTGATGGCATATCAGTCTGCATTCCAGGAGTCTAACAGCTGCACCCCTGCAAAACTGAAGCTGGGCCACGAGATACGTTCACCCGTTGACTTGGTAACAAGGAGACCACCTGGTGAAGAGCTGCCTTCAGACACCTCCAGCTATGTGAAGCACCTTCAGGAAAGGCTGGCTGAGGTGCTAAGGCAAGGTGATTAAGTGCAAGTATGATGCCAAGGCAAGTGAGGTGAGTTTCAAGGATGGTGACAGTTTCCCAGGAAAAGAAGTGCATCAGGAAGAGGACCAAAATATTCCAGGAGGAGTGGACTGTGTGGAGGAGCAAGGACGTCATCAGAAGTGGTATAGGAGAAGACCTGATAAGTTGAAGGGTTATACTGTGTATTATCAAATGTTATGTTTGTGTATATTGTGTAATTTTGTCGGGACGACAAAGGACTAGGGAGGGGGTAGTGTGGAGAAGCAGGATTTACTGGAAGTTTCTCAGTGTTTCTCGTATTTGTATCGTTACTTGTCAGAGTTGCCAGTTAGTCTGCTATTTGTGAGCAGAGGTATTTTGTATAGTTATGCATTAAATCTTATGTTCTTTCTCTGTAAAATGTTTTTATTTCATGTGACTTAAACTATATAATTTTATCTCAGTGTGTATGCTAAATAATTTATTGTGTTATGCGGTATAAGAAAACTTTGGATATTTTGGATGTCTCCGAATTGGTAACTGTTGTATCTGTTGCTCCCACGAGAATGCACAAGAACTTTGGAGAAGTAGTAGTGACACGTAAAGGTGTATGGTATGTAGGAGGACTACTGGGCCTTGATAGCAGGCTGTGAAGCCCTAGAGTCGGACACATTAAAAAAAAAAAAAAAAAACTAACTAACTCTAGAATATAGGAAGTTTACATAAGGACGGGGAAGAGACTAGAACAGCTTCAATTAGTTTCAGTTCAGTCTGAGTGTAGTTCAGTGTCAGTGCAGCGTCATTGCAGTTAGTGAAGATTGTATATCTCCTGTACTTGTGAAAACAGTGAAGTGAAGTTGGCATGAATTAAGTGTAATTGCAGTGTGTGAAGATTGTATAGCTCCGGTACGTGTGAAGACAGTGAAGTGTAGTTGGAAAGCATTGAGTGTAATTGTTTGGAAAATGGAGACACTGAACTTAATAAGCCAGTGTTTATTTACAACGCCTGAGCTGATTTTGTTTGCTGTAAAAGGAAAGGCTGCCTCTCGGAAGAGCAACTCGCTGGGCATCGTCCTTCCTGCACTGAACTACTGCTGTTGGAGCCTGTAGCAATGTGTTTGCGGATGTAACAGTTGTTACAACGTTATAACTAATATAACTTATAGAGAACCTTTCCACAACTTTTTACACATATTACGTGTTAGCTAGGTTATGCCCATTTGAAATCTTAGGCCTGACCCAGTTGACACTGATCCTCCTCCTACTGCTAGCTGGGGGGTGAGCCCCGTGATGTAAAGGGGCATGTTATAGGATGCAGATTTGGAAGATGCACCTTTAGGTTTTGGTTTCATGTTGATATGGCGAATTTGAAAGGACTTATTGAAAAAAAAAGTCTCTTTTATTTACATTTTTTGGGTCCTACAGCATGGGCCTTGGCCCAATTTGGCCCAAAAATTACTCAGGTGATCAGGTCATACCCATCGTCCCAGTAATTTTAGTCAAAATTGCACCAGCAGTTTTCGCGTAAAGTCGTAAACAGACAGACAGAGAAACAAAGAAAGAAACATAGTGAAAACAATACCCGTCCACGAGCCCCTCCAGGGCGAGAACGGGTAACAGGAGTGCCTGACAAGTTTTACGAAACTGTAAGCTTTTCCTTAAAATAAAGGGCCGAATTTCAAGTGGTGTTGGAGGTATCGTAACACCTCTTCCTTATCAATATATCTTGTACATTACAACTCAGTAGTCCTTTACAGGTTATTGACGCAAACTATATCGATATTAAAATTAATTAAATAACGTACAAGGGAATGCCAAGGCGGAATATCCACTGGAAATATAGTAATATCTCTTCCATAGCGATTTATTTTACACATTATAACTCAGTATTATTAAATACGTGACTGACGCAAGGTAACTCGATATCAAAGTGAATTAGATAACGTACAAAGGAATATTTAGACGTACTGTGCAAAATATCTCTGTATATAAGTCATCCTACGAAGCCTTCTCTATATTCAAAGTGGCATTCTAGGCTCTGTAGCACACTTTATTCAGCGATTTGTCCTGCACTTGCACACCAATATCCTATTGTATGTCACTGATGCAAATTACGTTGATATAAAATCGATGTAAACAACAAAGAGGAAACTGTTCAAGTGTACTATGCAAAATAAATCGCTTAGGAAGAGGTACTAGGAAGCGTCCAGTGCAGCTTAGAATACGACCCTAATACAACCTTTATTGGTATTGTTTTTACCGACCTCCACCCGACGACGTACAGGCAACATAAAAGTATCGCACACCTGGGGTACGATGGAGGTGAAAATGACCGAGTTTTGTAGGACACCTGAATCTATTAACCTAGTGCCTTAAAAAACACAGCACCCAAAATGTGAACTTTTGTGCCATTTCGAGTGCTAATAATTACCAAGGATAATATTTGCACTTATAATCACAGGTGCTCCATGTATCACAATGCTTCGTCCATGTTTCACAATGATGCGGGCGGTAAGGTGTGCCATACTTTTTTTTTTCTCACTACATCTTTTGGTCTGGTTATCGACATAACTATTAATCATCTTGTCCTCTTTCGCTATATCGGAAGCGTAGGGGCCCGGGGCTAGGCAACTCCGTATCGTCATTTAAGGCAAGAGCGATCAGCCTCGCCTTTCCCTGAGTAGCATTAGCATTATTCGTCAGATGGAAACTCTTACGGACCTCATCCACTATGAGGGCCTTATTCCACTAGATCACCAGGCGTCCATTTGTCTACATGATTATCATCCAACGTAGTAAATGACTTCCTGGGTTACAGAAATTCTTTGGCATGTCATTCAATGTAGAGCCACCTGAAGGTTGCATTCGAGTGAGTGAATTGTCAATGTCACTACCTGCCACAATCAGTATTGATACATTTAAGGGAGACCTCTTGTACTGGAGGGGATGAGGAAGGCTATATTTAACCACACAAGTTCGAAGTATCTCGCCCAAGTTTATTAAAATTGTCAGGATGTAGCAAGAATATCATTTAACAGGATGAAAGGGTTAAAACTGCAATATTCTATAAGGAAATAAAGATTTGAATTGGCAGTCATCCTTTATTTTTGTTGCAGGGAAACATCTTATGGTAAAAAGAATAGAAGCAGCTTCGTTATATAAATTAGCATGATTAATGGATATTTTATTCATACTGTAGGTACACGATTTTACTGTGCGGACTCACACTTTTAGTCGGTGTCAGGGATATGACATACAGTGTAGGTGGCTGTTGTTGTTGTGTTCCCAGGATTGTCTGAGACGTGAACCCAGTGAAGGCTGTAGTTGCCCTTTTCGTGCAGTCTACCATCCTCTTTCGGGGTCAAAAGGGGGGCTAAGGAACGTTTCAATAACCGGGCAGTAGGGATGACCAACCATATCGGTGCTACGAACTGAGGGTGTGCCTTATTAACACCCGTAGTAGTTAAATTACCTAAAATTACTATTAATAGCATCTTGAGTCCATCGGTGAGAGAACGAAAGTTATATTTTTGATACTGTCAGATTGTTTTAATCAGTCTAGTAGAGCACCCTAGTTGTAAAAAAGTTGATGAAGAATATATGTTCTTTATTTTAGTTGGAAAGTTTGGCGCTGGCAGGAGTATGATACAAAAAATATCGTACTGAAGGGGCCTGCTCTCATGGGCTAAGGAAGCTTTCTACATTATTCTTTTACTTTGTACATTACACACAGCATTATCTTGTAAGCTGTCATTTCCTTCGTAGCGACCGTTTTTGCATAAGTGATGAAAAAATGAGAATCAGTTTGCATATGCAAGTATAAACTGATAGGGGACAGGCGTACGTCCTGGAGAGGGACGCTTTCATGTGGTGGCATCAGTATAACCGAGCGACTTACTAAGTTATACAAACGTCCCTTAAAAACTTCCCCATCCCCAGAGCATATGATGGTTCCCTGTGAAAGATGGACAACATGAACAACTTAAGCTTGCAGTCCATTGGGTTTACTTCCAATGAGCCTTGCCCCCAATAAACAGCAGCAACAAAGAAGTGTTAGCCAACCTGCTTCTTCAGTGAGAATATGGCCAGCTTTCGACAGCAGTCCGAAACTGGATGCTTTCAGACAAAATGAAATTCAATAGAATTATCCCATTCAGTAGAAGTCCTTTACTTTGTATTCTTTCTACCGTCATAATTATAATTTTATTCGTGATAGCAAAGATCTCCGAGTGATGAGATTTGAAAAATCTTTCATAAACTTTCCAACACCCAAACGATACGTTGTCTCGTATCGTCCCACGTCACAGCACATAGCCCTTGTTCAGTGTGATCTTCCATGGTTGGCAAAAGTTTTTTTTTTTTTAATGAATTGCACTAAAACGCATTGAAATTGAGCAAAGACTGTGCAAAATTACTGATAAATAATGCACTCCAGCCATGTGCCATAAAGAGCCCCTGCATTAAGTGGCAACGGCTGCCTGGTTGACTGGAAGAGTTGCCATGATGCCACCTTCTTATTTTCTTGTCATGATTTTGTGTTCTCTCGACACCTTTTGGTAAGTCTGCGGCTTACATATACAGTGGTATTAATACACACCTCACCTGGGCCTCATTAACAAGTCAAAGTAAAATAAAACTTAAGTGAATCTGGCAGCATCTTGGCCATGACTGAATGAGTGTGTGAATACTTCAGCCATATTCACATATAGTTAAGATTCTTCAAACTATTCACTTCGCACTGTTTTCACAAGTATATTATTTTTCTGGGAATGAAAACACACACTTTTTGAAGCATATATTTATGAGTGAGAGAGATTATTGTCAATGCCAAAGAGTATTTGGTATGTTTGTGAAAATATTTTCCTACCAGAGTTTGCTGAATCACCACATTCGAGGAGAAAAGACTGCTTATTCTCACACGGTCAAGAAGCACTGTCATGTGGTATGACACGGCACTTCTCTCACTCTCTCTCGAGGTCACCGTCCATCTCTCGCCGAGTCAACACCTGTACCCCTGAACTCGGTGAGAACAACTTTCCGCCGTCAGGAGCCGAGGGAGAAAGGGGTTCCTTTCCTGTCCCTTCTCCGACTTGACGTTGATGGCCCTTCGTCCCTCCTGCCTATCTGGACTTTGATGGCCCTCCCTCTTCAGTGCTGACTGGACTTTGAGGGCCCTCCCTCTTCAGTGCCGACCTGGACGTTGATGGCCCTCCCTCTTCAGTGCCAACTGGACTTTGAGGGCCCTCCCTCTTCAGTGCCGACCTGGACGTTGATGGCCCTCCCTCCTCGGTTCCTCCATCTGCTGCTGGACGTTTGGCGAGCCTCACACCATCTAAAACGTCTACAGCAGCTCTTTTAGAGCCCCCTTAATTTATAAGCTTCCTCTGGCAGGCCTTTATTTGGCCCGTCCTCCCGAGTAAGGTAAATCTCAACAACAACATTGTCTCTCTCTCTCTCTATCTATCTATCTGTCTGTCTGTCTGTCTATCTGTCTATCTATCTATCTATCTCTTTATCTCTATCTGTTCCATTGCAGTCCTGAACGAGGTTCAGTATTTGCAAAGTATGCTATAAATGCAATTAAATTTAGCAGAAAGTTTAATAATACCATACCCATTTAAACCTTCCTTCTTTTGTAAACCCTTCTAAAGGAAAACTGTTACAGCTCACTATTATGAAGACAAAATTAGACTAGCAAGACAATATTATGCTTTCAGTAATGTACTTCACACTTATTTGTGTGACTAACCCCAATTTGAAACAGAGCTGTTAATTACCCTTATGCTGCAACGTTAATATTAACATCATGACATGGCATAGAGGCAGTAATGTTGTTCCTAGACTGGAATGAACTGAGGCAGTAGAAGAGTATCAAGGTGACACAGTAAATCAGAAGAAGAGTAGGAGGGGGAAAGGACGAGTGACTGGTAACTCATCATAATCCATTCAGGCCAGGGAAATCTTCTTCATTCTGTTCATCTCATCTCCTGGAGATTTTATTCAGGTCTAGACAGACGTTTCAAACTGGAGGAGTCAGATATAGCCTTCTTAACTCCACAATTAGGAAGTCTTTTCTACGTTGAATAATATTGTTTGGCATAAATTAGAAAATAAAACACTGGACTGATGCGATAGAATGTCTGCTCTGAGTAGCCTACCTCCTACCTCAGGGACCCATATGCTCCTGGTAGAGCATTGAAGGATTCCGTGATAGAAAGCTGAAAAATCACATTCTAGCAGTGCATTTCTTTATATTCATATCCTCTTTCAACCAGACATAAAAACATTCACCTTTTAGCTCACTAATCATTTCTTGTTGCTCCCTCCCATAATATATGAGGAAAAGTCATTTGTATTGGCAGAAATAGTTTAATCTGCCACCGATTGTACTAATAACTTATTACCACATTCTAAACTGTGATTTTTTTTTCTGAAGTTAGTGAAATTACTTGGAGAACAACCAAGAACATAATTTTATTAAAAGAGCTGATTGTAACAACAGCTGGTACTACAGTTGGAAAAACCTTTACAGTGAAATGATTACCTGGCTACAGCTACAACTGTACGTCTTGATTAACACAGACAGAGAGGAGATGGAAAGACGAGCGAGCTGGGCGAAAACAGTGATGGCGAATCGCAAGATGATCATCTGGCTGTGGCTGGCAGGTAAGTCGGCGAGAGATATTACCCTCGAGACAGGGTCTAGCCTCTCTACCGTCTATCGCTGGATCCGACGCTGGCAGAGGGAAGGAACGTTGGCCCTGAATCCTTACTACAGTCGTCGAGCCTCTCCAGTCATGTCGTGGGATAGAAGCACATTTACACAATTCAGTGTCATTCAGCCCCATTATAAACCAGGAGCCGCACAGGCGTTTTGTAGTTGGGGAAATCTCCATTTTTGATCCAGACTCCAGTTTTGATTGAACCTCTCCATTTATGATTTTACTGTTAGTTCAGTTGCTGGCAGACTAAATGAAAACTGGCCCAAATGAACTACTCTTAATGCATCCTAGGGTGATAGAACATCAGAGCCTTCCAGTCACTACAGCAAATATCAAATTTCTCCAAGTGTTGCGCGGAGCAAGCAGCACATCAGCAGCTTAAGGTATCTTTAAGCCAAACTTTCACCAGGAGTGTGGCAGACGTTTCATACTTGAAGTATGCACTGTTAATCCACATTACGGGCTCTCCACCCTGAGCCCGTGCCACACTCGTGTGGCGAATCTCATCATCATCATCATGTTAATCCACAATTTACATATACCACTAAATAAGTTAATGATATGTTTGGAACACAGGCTCTGAATCCCTACCCCAGTCAAGCATTTCCATTCGTGTCCCACAAGAGCGATATATCAATGGCTGTCAATCTTCAATATAGCCACAAGTCTCTCCAAATGTGTTTTTAAAGCAGCCACCCATGAAGGACCTTTATTGCCAGGCATCGTAAACCATTTATGCCTCAGCACAAATGCAACTAGCTACGGTAGAAATGGTAATCTTATCAAGTGCTTCTGGTTAGTTTAGATGTTTTCATGTAGTGTTTAAAACTTAAAGTGTTTCATCCCATAGTGTGTTTAATGTTACATGGTTCAACACTTGTCATATACGAGTATAAGATATTGTATATTGCTACTCTCCCAAACAAAATGTAAGAAAGCCAACGTACAGTCTAAAATGAGTAGGCTAATGAGCATATTTAATACTCCATTAAAGACTACTTATGGCAGTAATACGTATCCGATGTTCTGCATAATATACAGTGTATTAAATAACATGGTCAAGTTAACCCGCCCCGTCCCGTTGACGTACGATGCACGTCACCTCCTAACCCTTCGCTCATTCCCAATGACGTGCATCGTACGTCATGCAATTGCAAGGCCCGTTGTTTCCACATTTTTCAAGTTTCGTGGGAGATTTTTGGTAGGCATATGTGGGAGACCTTCCTCTACCCCCAGCCGGGTGGCAACACTGCCTGACCCTTTGTAATCCCCCCTCGGGGGTGCGCCATTTTCTCTCAACTCACCTGTTAGCAGTGACCTGGCATGTAGCACCACAGTCTCTCCAATGACGAAATTCAAGGTGAAAGTGATTTCTGATGTGGAGGACAAAGATTATGTGGCACCAGAGTTAGTAATGAACAGACGTAATGAGAAGATAATGTCACCAAGGCAGGTGCAGTATATTGATGTGTTTGGTGTGTGAACAACACTTATATCGCCTATATTATTGTGTGAAAACCAAAATACTCTTGTACTACATATACTGTAAATTAATACCAAATAAATAAATAATTGCCAAGTCTGAGTGGTTTTGGTTAAGTTTCCCTCGCTTGGGGAGCGTCTTTTATGAAGTGCGCATCATAGAAAGCAGTACCCAGGTGAGGGGTCTCTCGCCTGTTTAGTGCATTTCTTACTACAGGTGAGCGCTTTCTCACTGAATTTTCGATGTTTCTCACCAAAATGAAGGTTTGAGGCAAAATAAGGCAAGTCGAAAATTTGCCGTGATTTGGGGGTGGGTTAGGTAAAAAGTTGCCAGGGGCGGGTTAAATGCATGGAAAAGCAACTAGTGCAATGGAGCAATTTTATTTTCTTGTGAATGATTTCCTTGTTCAGTTTCATGTACTCAGTGGCGTGACCAGATCTTCTAGAATATCCTTGGCCACCCTAGTGGTCACCCAAAATTTCTGGGAGAAAATCTTAGATACACCCTGAAGAACTCTGCTTGGTCCACCCCCTGATTAGCCTTGACCACCCCAGAGTGACCATATTTAAGAAATACAAGCTGCGCCCCTTCACATACATGAATATGAACTTTAGGATTTGTCATAAATATCATTATTTTTTCGCTCGTTACCTTTGTGTTCAATGTACAGTTTGTTTGATGTGTATTTTTGTGAGGTGCCTGTATGCAACAGGAAGCAGACCTACGAATAGTAGCCTTAACCTGCAAATGCCAGTCATCACCTCACTACAGGCATTTTTTTTTTGGAAACTGCAGAAAATTGCTTGTTTTCAAACCTCAATATCTCGGAAACTATAGCACTTAGAGAAACGAATGAATGACCATTTTACTCATCAACTCCTTTTCTTGCACTCATGAGTAATGACGTGGGGAAGACAACTAATTCTCACCGCGAGATCGGTGTGAGAGCGGGACATGTTCATGCTTCTGCCCGTGGCACCGACTATGCCTTTGCTCTCAGAATGATAACTTACTCCACTATTAGATAAACTAGACACTGTTTCATCCACGGCATATCTTATGGCACTATCACTGAGCCCTTTTCTAGTATTCTTGGAAACAGGCTTGGCAAGGGTGGATGATGCAACTGGCTGCAGGCGGCACAGACGGAATAAGGCAAAGAAAACATTGTACACTTGGCAAAGGCGAGGGACAGACTGACCATTGCCTGTTTGGTATAGAGGGACTCCCTTCCTACCCTTTGGTAGTGAGATGAAATGGCGGTTGGTTCAAACGATGGCGGGAAGACACTTGGACGTATAGCCGCTACCCGGCAACCCCGTAGCAGACCGACTGTGACGTGTATACACGTAACCCGATAGATGGGCGTTAAGTCTTCAAAACTGTGATCTTGAAGCAGCAGTATAATCGTAAGCTCATTTATTTATGATCTTGGTTCTGCACTTAATTCTGACATTTTCGAAAAAAGTGTGGCTATTTTTTCAAATACAAAGCCATTCACATAAGCTCCATATTGAGAAACACTGCCTTATGGAAAGTAATATATGTGCAAAAAGTAAATATGTATATAATACTTATGTACTAGCTGTGGCATGACTTCTCAGCACCTAATTTATGTGAAACGCGTGATAGATATGAACCAGAAACCTAACTGTTATCTCCATAAAATGCACGTATTGTTATTCTATTATGATACCGCATATGTATATCTAAATGTCTGTGTCTAGAGAGATAGATATATTGATAGACAGGCATGAAGATAGAAAGTTTATAGCTGGATTGTTATTAAATTTGAAGTTTTTTTTTTGCTGAAATGTTATTTGTATAGGCTATGCATTACTATGGTGTAATAAATATGTTACAACACAAGAATGCTTAGAAAATCTTCTTCCCCCTGTACATTTTCATAATCTGTTTCGGACATTGGTGATGACAGCCTCTTGATAATTTTACCTGGACTCTTTTCTATCCCCAGCACACATTCGCCTCAATATCCCGCTACCCTTCTGGCATTTTATTCTGCAGATGAATAAAGGCGCTCATTACTGTTTATTCAGTGTCTGGCTGAGTTACCTGCCATCTGCTTAAGCCAGGTAATGGGAGAGTGTGGCAAGCCTGACATTCTTTTAGAATGAATAGCCATGATAATCATCAGAACGAATGCATCGTGTTACAAAACTATCTTTTACTGATAATGTTGTAAAGGCTTAAGTATTTCTGTACCTTCATTTTTAAAACTGAATTAATATGAAAACAATATAACCATTAAAAAAAATGGTAATGTCTACTTATACATGACGCAGATACAGACACAGAGTATTGAGTGTTTGGTGCTTGCATTGTTAAGGGAAGAGAACAATCAAAGGTCTAACCTTTATTTTTACAGTGCAAGTACAAACCAAGTAAATGTGTTTAACATTTTATTACTGAGTCTGATCTACCACTTTGCACTTTTTTTTTTTCAATATTACTGATTTTGAAGGATGATAAATACTGAAACTTGGAATGTCGCTTTCCATTAATTCCAAGATAATACTGAAATACTGTTATTAAAGAACTATAGTACTGTACAAGGAAGTTGCATAAGCGTTTTACTATGCTTGATTCCTCCGTTTCCTTGCTCGTTGTTGTCAATGGGCAGCTTAGAAGACAATGACCAGGACTTGATGTGTGGGGGAGCTCTCGCAAGGTACCTTGGCAGGCTCCACGGTAGAGTGTGGAGGTTTGGTTGCTGGTTGGAGGCCGCATTTACGTCTCTCCATCCGGTTCTGCCTTCTTCCCTTCCCTTTATGGCCCCTTTGCTGCCTCAGTTAAGTTTGCAAGGCTTTTTACCTTTCTATTACCTCTTCCTTCCTATTTTGCCTTTGCTATCTGTCTTGTCCGTGGCATTAAACGGCATAGAATTCTTCACATTCATCAGAATTCTAGTCGGTGGCTCTTACGTTGTTGCAACAAGGAGGACTGGTGTGTACCCGTGGACTGTTGATCTTACCAGCTGTAGGGGCCATGGTTGTTCTACACCTCCCCAGTGTCTGGACCTAGAGTCGAGACTTACTACGCGGGGCAGCTGCAAATTCGGGGGTGCTGTGACTTTGGTGTAGAACTCTCGGCTAACTGCCTCTGGACCAGCATGGTGTTGTGGGGCTCTGATCTCCCACAGTGTGTTGCTCTTCCCATGGGCAGGGTTGGGGGTACATATTTTGAACCTAATACCTGGTTTAGTAATTGGCTGGCCCTTTTGACTCCAGGTTCCAACCACACGGTCCTAACTATGTTTTTGCAGTCACGATGAGCCTTTTCTTTTCCATGTATGATTACTGTCTCAAGTTCCCCCTCCCCGGTTCCTGCTGATATTTTGACCTCAATAACGACCCCAGCTCCTCTTCGTGCTACTTTTATGATTCTCAGTACTAATTTTAAACCTCTATTCATCTTTGTTGTTTCCTCACATTTACCTGCACCAACCCCCACCTCACGATCCCTTACGTCCACAACTCCGTCCGCCTGTTCTTCTTCTTTAATGACTATCTAACCTTATTTTCCTCCACTCCTTCCCATGTCTACTCTTCCCATGTCTACCCTCCCTATCTTCGGTTTCCTTGTCCCGTCTTTATCCTTCTTCCATACTAACGAACTCTTCTATAGCCATCTAACTCACTGGCCCCTAGATGTGATCACAGTATTTTAACTTCAACACATATTCAGATAACCTCTCCCTTCATCCTCGTCTGGTTTGACAAGTAGGAACTGACGCCACATGCTCTGAGTGACCCAATGGCTAATTGCAGCCCGAGCTTATAATAGTATTTTTTTTTTTTATCCTTCTGGAAATTCCCTTTCAGTCTCTCCAGATGCCCTTCTAAATACACTGTACGTCTTCCATTTTTTTGTCCTTTGGAAACCCAAGTTTTGCTGACTGTTGATGATATTCCCATCATTGTGTCCGAACAACAACACTCAGTATTCTCTGTCCATTGTTTTATTAATCCTCCCAGTGGACGCCACTAACAGCCAGCCAACATTGCCAATATGATAAATGATTTTCGTAACCTTCCCCTTCTGTCATCATCTGGGGCACTGTCCTTTCCGTTGAATGCATTCCTCACCATCGCCTGTGTTCTTCCTACTGCTGCTTTGGCCACCTGGCCAAGTACTGCCGATCACATTCTGTCTGCCCCAACTACGCTCAGGCTTGACACTTCCTCTGCATGTCCTTGCAGCATCCTGTCTTGCAGAACTGTAAAGGTCGACATACAGCCTCTTGTAGACAATATCCAGTCAACATTTTTGAAACAGGAGTGCCATGTTTTCACAGAAAAACTGGCCTTTCCCTTTAAGAAGTCTATCGCCAAGCACACAGCTTACATCATTCTCCTGGCATCTCCTATGTGCGAGTGGCCTGTGATACTCGTGTTCTGTCACTTGTCTCCTGCCCTTCCAGTGCCTCGGCTTCCCTAACTGTCTCCATTTCTTTTGCTGCTCTTTCTCTTTCTGATTCCTCTTCTTCTTTTTCCTCACTTATCTGTGTTCCCTCTACCCGACCTCCTTCCCAGTCAGTATGTTCCCGGTCTTCTACCTACCCTTCTCCCCGTGAAGGCAAACCTAAATGTACCCTTGCGTCCTCCCCGTCTCATATTCTTGGTCTCTCCCCTTCTTCATCTACTGCCTTGCCTACGCAACACTCCCCCTCGTCCAAACAGCAATGCCATGGAGATTTTTTCACCTGTTTCCACTCGGCCTTTGTCCTCTGCTATGGAAGATGAATTCTTACAGAGTATCCTTAATCACTTTCACTGGACCTCGTTCTTGCATACCCTTTTAACTGCAGAAATACATCCCCTTCGCTCCTCTGTCCTTCCTACTCCCTCCTACCCTTCCTCAGCCCTCCCTTCTCTGTCTTCTGTTTCCCTCACCTACTCTGTGCGGTCACCCTTCTCCTCCATGATCACCATAACCTCCCTGTCTTTCCCAAGCCCTTCCGTTTTTGATCCACCAGTGCCTCCTGGTTACTCTCGCACTCAGTGCTGTAAACAACCACTGCATTTCACCTGGACTTAATTTTCTGTTTCATTTGTTACGGTGCTTCTTTAGTGGAAAGTCAGAGGAATCCGTGCCCATCATACAAACGTCTTCAGGGTTAATTATGATATAATTTTACCACCAAAATCATTCATGCAAGTTACGATTAAGAATAAACTGAGAAATTGTAATGTCATTGCATTAGAAGAGACGGTTAGAAAGAATGACCTTTTAATTGAGAGCGCCCTGTGCTGGATGAATGACAATGGTAAGACTAATGGAATTTTAGCTAACACTATAAATGGAGATGTGAAGATTAAGAAGGGAACCTGTATTTGTAGGTTAGAGATGTGCCCAGCCCCTATACGCGAAATGACAGTAGCGGGAACGTCGAGTAAACTCATCAAACAGAGAGTGCATAAAGGAGCATTTGGTTTGCTCAGATAATTCAGATGTGAAAAATGATTTACTAGACGTCCTGCAAAAACATCGACAAGCTGTTGCATTACCTGGTGAAAAATTAGGGTGTACAAATCTAATCCAACACCATATTAACGCAAAACAAGATACAAAACCGATCTACGTGCCAGTGTACAAAATTGCTCATTCGCAACGTTCACTAGCAAAGCAGTATGCTGATGAAATGTTAAATCTGCACATCACTGAACCTTCAGTATCCCCATGGAATGCATCACTCTTCTTTGTACCTAAAGAAAACGAGGAGATGAGGGCAGTTGTTGATTATTACAAACTTGATCAGGTAATCATTGCCGACCGTTTTCCCATGCTGTTGTTGAGTGATGTGCTCCACAACACTGGACAAGAAATTATGGTTTTTCTACAGTCGATTTATTAAGTTGCTCCTACCAGATAGGATTAGATGCAGAATCCTGCAATTACACTGCTTTCTCTACAGACAGTGGGCATTATCAGTATAAGAGAATGCCAATGGCACATTCTAGCAATTAATGAATAGCGTGTTTGCAGGAATATTAGGCGCTAGTATATTTGTCTACCTGGACAACATCATAATTGCAACACCTACACTAGCAGAGCATCTACAGAAGTTAGATCAGCTACTACACAAGTTAGCCAGTGCAGGTTAAAAATTAAGCTGTCTAACTGTAAATTTTGCTTTAAGGAAATAAAATTCTTAGGCCACAGATTAGATGCAGAGGGTATCCACACTTTCGAGGACAAAATAAAAGCAGTAAAAGATTTCCCTGAACACACAAATGTGGATGAAGTAAAAGACAATTTTTAGGGCTCGCCGGATATTATAGGGCGTTTATACAACACTTCTCTCACATAGCCCAACACTTATTTCTCCTACTGAAAAAGAAAAAAAAAAACAAGCGGTATTTCAGTGGGGAGAGGAACAAAAAAAATGCATTTAATGAATTGAAAGATAAACTTACATGTGCACCTTGCTTGGCTTATCCTAAACTTCACAAAGCCGTTCATAATTGCACAGATGCCTCCCTCAAACATTTAGGTACTGTATTGATGAAAAGAGGATAAACGAGGTAAATACAAACCTATTGCTTTTGCCTGTAGACAAATAAAAGGAGCAGAAAAAAAAATACTGTGTAACAGACTTAGAAGCCCTAGCGGTAAAATTTGCTCTACAAAAATATCGTGACCTCGTGTATAGATATGAAATTCACCTATACACTGACCACAAGCCCCTTGTGGGCATGTTCCAAGAAAAACTCCTCTCTGGGAGGAGAGCACGATGGAAATGTAAAATGCAGAATTACTTTGTAAATATTCAATACATAAAAGGTAAAGTGAACGTAGCAGCAGATGCCTTATCACGAAATCCATTAGCCAATGTCGCTACAGTAAGTCCACGGGAATCATCCCCCAGCAAGGATGAAATGATCCCCACAAATCAAGAAATCTCACAAGCACAAAGACAGGATCCAGTATGGTCCAAAGTAATGTATCACCTCGAGTCAGGCGATGATGTACCATTACCCATGTTACAGGTACCACATGAACAATTCACAATGGTAAACAATGCCTTATCGGGTAAATCCAGGACAACCAAATCATAAAAAAATATTAGGCAGTTTGTTATTCCTAGTACAACGATACCACACATTTTAAGGACATTACACGATAGTCCACATGCAGGACATCCTGGCAAGGACAGGTCAGTCAGACAGGCCCAGATGTCATATTACTGGCCAACGCTACTTAAAGACATACATACTCACATAGACAAATGTGAGTCATGTGTGAAACATAAAAGTTACACGTTATCACCCGCACCTTTAGGGAAATATCCAGTCCCTAACTGACTGTGGGACATTGTCGCGGTTGATTTACTTACATTACCCTTAACTACCAATCACAATCAATATCTTTTTGTTGCTACTGATCATTTCTCACGATTTGTGATCTTGGTTCCAATTAAGGATAAAACAGCGGAAACAGTCGCACGGGTATTCATTGATAGTGTCATCTGTAGGTTCACCACACCAAAGGTGCTAATAAGCGACAATGGTGGTGAATTAAACTCTGGAATTTTGCAAGAAATATGTAAACAATACAATATAAAGAAGGTTAATATCTTGGCCTACCATCCAGCTTCCAATGGATTTGTGGAAAGGCAGAATAAAAAAATATTAGATGTACTACGGCACATCCTCAATGAAAATTACTCAAACTGGGATGACTGGATCCCAGAGTTGATGCATCACTCATTGTGCAATTAATAAATCGATAGGAGATACACCTCATTTCATCATTTACGGGTCAGACAAAGGTCTCCCTTACGAGACGTTAGAATGCGAGCAAATTCCCGAATATAATTATGAAGATTACCCTAAACTTCGCTTACGTGAATTTCAAGAAATACACACAAGGATAAAGAAACAATTAACGATGTCCAAGGAAGGATGACAGAATCTTTTATTAAGAAGGAAAATGAATCAAACATCAGCATAGGTGATACTGTCTATGGCCTCATTCACACTAGAGACAACAAACTGTCACCGAAATTTGAAGGCCCATACAGGGTAATTAAGAGAAGAGCTAATAAGGCAGTGATTAAGTTACTATCGAGTGACGAAGAAAAAGAAATACATATTGATCACTTTAAAAAAGTCTCAAGAAATTTAGTTTGCAGCTATAAAGCACCGGACACGACCGAAAACCCTAGTACAAACGATGAAAATAAGCCTGAAGCAATTACCACATATCGGAATAAATTGCGGTCGCATACCAAACAGACAAACATAGGTCCAACCAATACAGCTCTCACCATAACAAGGCATTTACATGACTTAGGGATCGATTTAGACTCCTTTTATAGGTAATAACATTAAACAAGTTAAGATATCTATATTATTCATCATCACTATCATCGCCCTTAGCATAACTTGCTAGCAATAGTGGACTGGATTTCTAATACAGTTGTTCTCTCGGTAGATAAAGATGAGGCGAATAATGCCGTGGATCATGTTACTGTTGATATCAAGAGGATCACCTCACTTACATCCTCAACATGTAGTCCGACAAGGGTGCCTGATCACCCCAACAGCCTCAACGGCAATAGTACAGGATAAAATAAGTACCGAAATTAGTCTGGACGTACTGCAAGACATACCAGTGATGTTACAGAAAATATCACGACCACTCAGAACTCTGGAAGCTGTACTAACACACCTTTCTTCACATGATCACCCCACACAGGAAATAGCTGAATTATTTAAATTAACTAACTGGAAGCTAGAACAGGCTAAGCATGTAATGACCACAATGATCCAGGACATCCCATCACCTGGGAGTAACGCACTTAAGACAGGAAACATCACAAATACACGTAACAGACGCGGTTTGTTCGACCTAGGTGGAACAATGTTAGGCAACATTTTTGGACTAGCAACAGAAAATGATCTAGAGGAAATAAATAACAAATTTAACAAAATAGCACAAATTCTCTCATACCAACATACTCGTAAGTTGGCTGCCACTCAGAACACCTTAATGCTGACGATTGTTAAGAACCTAAGGAAAGCAGAAGCATCAACTCTAGGAACTGTGGAGAAAGTCAATGCACTAGAAAGTAACAATACACTATTTCGACACTTCTCTGTGATCATGGAAATATTGACTTAATAATACTACAGTTAGACAACACCAGGCCTCAGTATCAGTCATTCATGAAAGGAATTGCTAATGCAGGTAACGGAAGGATCACTATTAATTTACTACCCATTCACAACCTCCGACAAATAATTAATCAAGGCATAAATAAGCATGGTTTGAAACCTTTGTTTGAGGAAAGAAATGTGATGTTATACTATCCATATTTGGAAGTAACACTGACAACAACATCAATAGTAGCTCATGTACCGTTCATAACAGATAATTTTTTCACAGTGTATCAAATATACCCTTTTCCTTCTAAGAAAAATGACTCATTAATCACCATCAAAATCAAAACAGAAGTCATCATGGTCTCTAGGACACAGGACGCCATAGCTTTGACTAGTGACAGAGCAATTGAACACAAATGTCGCACATCGTTACATGCATTTCACCTTTGTCCTGCGTACATCTTCACGTTTCAGCCAGCTGAGACAGTCCCTTGTGAAATGACTATCATGAAAGATCATTACATCCCTCATCATTGCAACTTCACATTTGCTCCAGATAAACTCATTCATCATCAACGCACTGGACATTCACAGTTCTTCTGCTTCACTCAAAATACATCAGATTTTGTGACTTGCCCAGATACATCTCCAGGCCATACATCAGCATCTTGTTTATACATCTCACAAGATTACTGTGCAGTCCTGACATCTACATTATCCACCTTGCCCACTAAAAACCATTATGCCATTCTCAACCACACACACAAGTACTTCCAGCCAATACCTAGGATGATCTTTAATGTAAGTGCACACATTAAGTTGACTTCACCAAAGTATGAAACCATGCAACTAATAAATCAGACAATACAACCTTGGGAAGAATACAGCAGGATTATGTATAACCCATATTATGTATACAGCCCAGCTCCAGCCATCTTTGTAATTTTCTCCATCATATTTGCTATATTACTTTTGGTCATGCACAGAATGCAGGCAAGAATTGCTAACCTTGAATCAGTGTTTAAGAACTGTTCTGTACAAGTGAGACAAACTGAGTAAATATTGTAAATAGTGTATATATGTTTTATATAAAATAACAATGTGTATATAATATGTATTAATATGTTATGACAATATTTGCTGTCGTTGATACGACGGTGGGCGTGACCGAGCGATATGTAGGCATTAGTATATATCTCATAAACACAATGTACAGGAAGTAGTGTCTGATATAAACGTACACTGTTTCTCACTAGGAATGTCAGTTCACATGATATCTGTACACAATTTGTTATCCCAGATTATTAAGAATCCTTAACATCCTCGTAGTCCAGACACACCAAGAATTTCATGACGTATTCAAACATGTGGAAGTCCACGTGAACAGGATACCATCCAGACACCACTTCCTCACCAGACTTCCTCTCCTACCTGTATATAATGTCAGAGAGAAGCCCTACAGATCAGAAAAGGGGTAGAGAATGCCCGAGCGAACAATTAGGGCAGAGTAAGGAGAAAAAGGGAGACTGGCCATCACGCTAAGTTCGTTTGTAAATTCCTATTCAATATAACGGTACAATAAAACTCTGTAACCCAAGAGTGCTGTAACTCACCTCGTTGATAATACGTCTCACGACTTTATTCTGGTTGTGATAAATAATCCATAATCGACTTCCTATCACCCTACTAGTATCTATGACCACGCTATTGAGATGCGTGATCAAAGGGCAAGTAGATGAACTTTGAACACATCACATAATTTACAGTAGAGCATTCAGTTGGTGATAAATTTCTTAGCTAGTGCTTTTTCTTGGGAACAAAACCATTATGTCCTCCTATACAAAGCTAGATGAAAAGGGACTGGAAATGCGTGCTTATAACTGAAACAAAAAAACTGAGTTTCATTATTAAGTGCATGTTTAATTGTCTACCTACTCTTTCAATTCAAAATGTTAAATTGCAGGATCTGAGTGATCAGATTTTCTTTTCTTTAGATACTCTGTGAAAACAATGTTACTCTGAGTCATGAGTATTGCATAATGGTAACATGTACACATTATAATTTAATCGTTCATGTTACTGAAATATTTGTTGGGTTAGGTCACTTCGACCTAGAAGGCCAACCTGAACAGTTTCTTTCCACTTTACACCAAAGCTGATGTGAGGGTTGAGGGATAAGGAAAGAACACAGGGATTCGATTTTGAGAACAAGCAATCTCAAGATCACAGGGCAAGGTCAAAGTTTGAGCCATTTGTCTGTGTGTTAGTGAAATAACTAGAACAGTTTTTATATGAGGTGGTCCAAAATTGGTGGAAGGGTTCAATATAAACAAGGGTTTGACCTATATCTTTTTTTTTTCTTTTTAGAACAGTAGATTAAGGTCACGCGCAAAGGTCAACTAGTTGTTACAATGATAATATTACGTAAAATGAATTTTACAAACTGTATACGCTATTCATGAGTGACAGTAGCATTATTAATAGTGGGTGTACAAACATTTAATTAGTAATCAAATCTTGTAGTCAGCAGACAATATAACCCTGTGGTTCAACTAGCAAAAAAGTGTTGTACAGTCAAAGACAAAAGTCGTGTCGTGAAATTTAGTGAAAATATCTGATGAAAGACTATAGTTTTTTAGCGGCCTGCTTTGATGGCAGAGATTTCATAATGTTTCGAGTGTTGCACTTAATATTCGGACAAAACCGCGACACGACTTTTGTCTTTGACTGTTCACATAACTTTCCTCAATAGGTCTCATTACTTCAATTAATATTGTAAGAAACAACGGCTACCAAACATGTCATTTATAAAATGAAATTATATTATTCTACGATTCTGATATAATCATAACAATATTTCATTAAGAACAGTGAGTTATAATTTCATTTACTGTAGGAACTCACAATCAGATAAATTTTAGTGCATGGCATGCCTAACTTTTACGTTCCTTTCATTATATAGCTATAATGTTCTGCACTTTTCAGGTAGCATACTGGCATGGGATCACCGACTCATTTGGCAGTTGCATTACTGTTTGGTCTACTTATCGTCAAATCATCAGAAGGGAAGCGACGTCTCTCAGCTACTGTGGCTGCGGAAGTGGATACATTTGGAAACATGGGAGCCATCCAGGCATCAACTGTAATGAACCTTCTCGCTGAACAGTACACCCCAAAGTGTCTCAGAGCTGTGATATTGCCTGAAGAAGGTAATAAACCAAACTCTTGGTTAAATAATGGAACAAGTACATATCCAGAAAATACACTGCACTTCCGACAAATCAACCCTTATGCAAAAAATTCAATGGAAAATATAATTTTGGACCAGGCAAAAACAGATGTGAAAATTACACTCGGTCAGAGAGTTTCTCACCAAAATCATGAAACACTGAAATACATAAAGAAATATACAGCAAGAGTGACTCCGTATTCCTGCATAACGTACATGATGCCAGAACCACCCGACTCCCAACTGCTGGCTTTACTAACAGACGCTTCCTCCAACAAGCTGACACAATACTTCCTCGTCCACGCCAAAGACACCGTTGAGGCTAAACGCTTCCTCCTGGATCAACGCCTGAGGAAGGAGCAATACATGGCAGCCATCATCCGACAGACGAATCATAACAATACCTACTGGCGTGTATTTATCCGCCAGCTATTGCACCCTTCAGGCTCCCCAGAAGTTCTCAATGTAAACAAATGGTCCAGTTCCACGGGCCTTGCAAATACCAATGACATATTCCCAGACCGGATGGCTAATTTCTACGGAACCAAACTTATTGGTTCTGCTTTGTACTATAGGCCATATGTGGATTATGAGGTTGTTGACGGTTCCAGGGTGGTAGTACCTAAACCATCCATTGACATCAACACTCTGGATGTAGTAGCTTACAAACTGAACTTCACCTACGACATCGTGATGCCCGCTGATGGTGAATGGGGTGTTCTCAAAGATGATGTAAGTATTTCTGTGTGTGTGTGTGTGTGTGTGTGCAAGATTCCTCTGTTTTTTTGTTTTTTTTCTGATTACTGGTTTGACATGTAAACATACCATTAAATTTTGCTGTTTTATTTACTCCATTTTTTAAAGTTAAATATTGTGACATTTTTAGCACATTTCGGTCTACATCGTTTCAGTACTAGGGTAAACTGTCGTCTGTGCTTTTAATAATGGCTTGCTGTAGATATGGTCGTCTAATGACAAGACAAAATGTCGAAATGCTGATGAATTTATATATAATGATTTTATTGTTTTTATTTTTTCTTCAGTACTTTTACATTTCGTCCCCCACGTGAAAGGCCTTTTGTTATATACGGTGTGTGCAGTTTCTGAAGAGGTAGTTACGTCACACAGCATGTAGTCGAGTGATTCAGCTATTAAGAAAAATATTCAAAACAAGGGCAACTCACATCGACAGGTTATCTTTCATCCGGCGTTCTTGTGTTTGAGAAATTTATTTTTACTGTCTGAAAGAACATAAGTCAAGGGTGATAGTAATGGGAATGAGTTATCTGAAAGAAGCATGTGGAAAGATACACAGAGACTGAGAAACAAATGAGGAAGTGCAGGAGCACTGTCGTGTTGATGTGGATGTGCTGCCAAATTTTAAAATTACCTTCAGATGGTTTGGCCATGTAGAGAGAATGCAGTGTTTTTGACTAATGGAGATAGGAAAGGAAGACAGAGGCTGAGGTGGCGGGATGGGGTGGAAAGTAATAGGACTCAGGAGCTGGAGGTCGAAGAGCAGGCAGAATGATGACTCAGATAAGGATAACATAAAGGAGATTTGTTTCTGGCCACTTCTTATGGGATTAGGCATCTGGCTATAGCTAGATAAAAAGATGAAAGAATAATTCATGCCTCCTCATTAAAATACACTTACATACTGAGATGAAATGGGCATTTTAGAATCGTCAACAAGTCAACAGCGTAACTAACTGTACAGTACTATCCATTGCACCATGCGAAGAGAGAGGTTGATAGTTTTGAAATTATTCAGGTAACCTAGTTAGCACAAAGTAGTTCTGTATTCATGGCACCTTTCAAAAAGAGGACAAAATTTTGAAATGATTAGGTATAGTACCACTGTTTTGGTCCGGCAACGTTGTATGTATGTGTGTGCAAGGCAACGTTGTATGTATGTGTGTGTCAGGCAACCTTTTATGTACGTGTGTGTGTGTGTGTTCTTACCTAATTGTTCTTACCTAATTGTATCTTTACAGGAATGACTCAAGCTCGTACTGTCCCGTGTCTTAAACCATTTTCATCATACATCTCCTTAAATTTGTGAATTGTTTTGGCACACACTATTTCATTGGGTAGTGCATTCCACTGATCAGTTGCCCTATCTGGAATACTAAATTTCCTTACGTCTTTATCACCTCCATTTTTATGCAGTTTTTTGCAATGTCCTCTTGCTGATGCATCTCCATAGGTTATATATTCATTTATGTGTATTTTCTCCTTCCCTGATATGCATTTATATATTATAATCATGTCTCCTCTTTTCCTTCTCTCCTGTAGTGTTGGCAGATTCAGTTTTTCTAGTTTTTCTTCATAGCTTAGATCCCTTAAGCTTGGTACCCATCTCGTAGTGGCCCTTTGAACTTTTTCAGTCTTATCTATGTGTTTCTTGAGATGAGGATTTCAGACTACTGATGCATACTCCAGGGTTGGTCTGATGAAAGATGCTATTATCTTCCTCAGCATGACTTCATTTATGTATGTGAATGCTATTCACTTATTTGCAAGCAGTGTATACATGTTCCGTACCTTCTCATTTATGTGGTCAGCCGGAGATAGTCTGTAATTGATAATCACACCTAAGTCCTTCTCTCTTTCTGATATGTGTAGGGTGTTACTTCCTAACTTATAATCCCAATCTGGTCCTTCTCACTTTTACCAAACTTATTACATGACACTTGTCCACACTGAATTCCATTTGCCATTTATTACTCCATACATGAAGTTTATTTAATTTTTCTCATAGTTCTTTGCAAGAGTCTGTGTTAGTAATTCTCCTTTGTATTTTTGCATCATCCACAAACATATAAATAGCGTTCATTTCCAATATAACTCTCTGTGCCATTTATATACACTAAAAACATAATTGGTGCCAGCACTGAGCCGTCGAACTCCTCTAGTCACTTTCCTCCATGATGAGTAGTTTCCTCTTAGTACTGTTCTCATTTCCCTTCTTCTGAGAGAATCTTATATCCAAAAGTAGTTTGCCTCGGATTCCTCCATGATGGTACAGTTTCCATAAGTCTTTGGTCCGGTACTCTGTCAGATCCTTTCTTGAAAACTAGATAGATACTTTCCACCCATCCTTCCCTTTTTTGTAGTGTTTCAGCAACTCGGTCATAGTAGCTTAATAGATTAGTAACACATGATTTTCCCTTTCTGTAACCAGATTGCCTTTCTTTATCGTATTGTGTTCTTCTAGATAGTTTACCCAAACTTTTCTTATCGGCTTTTTCAGTATCTTACAACACTGGTTAGTGATACTGGTCGGTAGTTGAGTGGATTTTTTCTATTACCTTTCTTGGATAAAGGGGAAATGTTTGCTTTCTTCCAAATATCAGGTAGTTTACCTTGACCCAAGAATTCCTAAAATATTAAAGATAATGGTCTACTTCCCCGCTGCAGGGGGTCACCTTGACGTGGTGGCGGGGCTTGAAACGTGGTTGGCGGTGCCACCTAGTTTGGGGGCTTGCCTACCTTTGTAGGGTTCGCATTTGTCGCCCTCGTGGACCAAGCACCCCCTACATCACTAGTGGAGGAGGCCTGCTGGTGATGTTAGTTCCAGCCCATTTGCCATTTAGGGCTGGACTGTGCCTCCCCACGTGTTTGCCGTGCGTGGCGTCTCGTAATGCTGGGAGACGGGAGTCCTGGAGGTTGAGCGATGCTGCACGATGCGCCCTGCAGCTAGCAATACATCTCTTTGGTCCCTTATTCTGGCTAGACGGGCGGCCTGGTTGGGCCCGACCAGGTCAATCGGCTGGTCATGCGTTGGCTAGGGTCAAGTGGGCACTGGGGGACCTGGTGGCTCCTATCGTCCTGGAGTCACCCTTGCCCGGGTCCCCCGGTGGTTACCCGCGTATACTCTCCCGCTACCTCTGGGGTCACCAGTGGTGTTATCCCTGGCATACGACCTCCCCTCGTTGGGCTCCATGGTGGGTGGAGGGGTGGGGGAATGAAGTCTTATATAGATCATATGGCTTTGCCTTATTTAAATAACAATCCCATTCCTGACGACCCGGCACCCGTCCCTGGCCCCTCTCATGACTTTTCCTCGGGCGAGGCCCCCGAGCCCACCCGTCCAGCTCCACTCTTGGCTACCCTGGAACCTTACCAGCCTGGTTCTGGTTTCAAGAACAAGGGTAAGGCCAAAAATAGAGGACAAAACAAGTTGGAGAAGTCCCCTGGAATTACTCATGAGGTTCTTCCAGGAATATTTGAAAGAACAGATTTTGTAAAGTATTACACACACCGGACATTAGAGGGACAACCGATTTCCAACCTCAGCATCTTTGACGTACACTGAGAGATCGTGGCTACTTGTGGGAGGGAGCCGAGGATGTCTGCTCAGGGGGATGGCAGCCTTCTAGTCGAAGTTGCATCACCAGAGGAGGGTTCCCGTCTCGCAACTAAATGCAAAGAGCCCAGTGCAAAGTTTGCTTGTGCTCCACATGCAACCTTTAATCAATGCCGTGGGGTTGTGTTTTCCCGGGATCTGCTTCGATACTCCGAAGAGAAGCTGCTCGAAGAATTGAAGGTCCACAACATCATCAAAGTAGAAAGATTTCAAAAGAAAATACATGGAATTCTCACTCCAACCCCATCCTTGTTACTAACTTTTGATCGTACTGTTCTCCCTTCCTCCATCAAAGTTGCCTGGCTCTCTCTGAAAGTCAAACCTTTTATACCGAATCCACGACGTTGCTACCATTGCCAAATGTATGGGCATGTTGGTCGTGTCTGCCGTCGTTGCAACATGGCCTCCCTGCAGTGTGCGTCAATTGTGGTGACTCCACACATGCAGGTCAGGACTGCCCTGGGCCTGTTTGTTGTGTTCACTGTGGTGAGGCGCATCCTGCTTCCTCTAATGACTGTGCCTGGTTCAGGTTGGAGAAGGAAATCCTTCTCATCCGAAATCGGGATAAGGTGAGCTTTGCCGAGGCCAGGAGCAGAGCCATGACAACAGTTTTCAATAATGGGTTTTCGTCTGCTTCGGTCTTGTCCCGCAATAAACGTCCACGTCGTGCTGCCCAACAGCAGTCCCATGTTCCACTCACAGTGTCTGCATCCACAAACCTGGTGCCTATGAATCAAGAATCTACCCCTCTCGAGATAGTAGCCCCTGCAGACCAGGTCTCAGCCTCTCCACCTCTATCTACCAGTAATAACGATGTGCACTTTCCTACCTCTAAACGTCATCGTGGTTCCTCAGAGTCTTTGAGTCCAGAAGATCCCCCAAGCAAGGTATCACCCGTAGAGTCCTCTCCACCAAATGTTAGTCTTTCTACGTGCCAGCCCCCGGACCCCGCCTCTGGGTCACCGACGGCTCCTCAGGCGTCAGTTGAGTCTGGCGCCTCCTCCTCAGGAGCATCGGAAATTTCTCCTCCGGATGCCTCTGAGGATTCTGTCTTGCCCCCTCCAAGTTTAGAGGGCGGGACCTCAACCCCAACTACTCGCCCCCCTGGGTCGTTGGGGGCATTGGACAGAGGTGTGAACAAGAATCCCTCATCCACTGGGCATCGACGAGTAACAGTGAAGCTTTCTATCACTTCGCAGGGCCTAGGTCATCGCACTGTTCACAGTGCTACCCGTGAATTGCCCTCTAGTGGACGTGCCCGCCCTAATAAGAAGGCTGTCTCCCAAGGTCACTCAGTAATCTCCACAAAGTGACCCTTGCTTCTCTGTAAATAGTTCCTCCATATTCCTTCATCTTTTTAGTTCTTTTATGTGTTTTTCAAGCTTTTACCTCACTTTTTAATAGCGCCAATGGCTACTATTATCCAATGGAACTGTCGTGGCCTACGTGCAAACTGGGAGGAACTCCGTTGGCTTCTGACAAGGTATTCCCCTGTGTGTGTTTGCCTCCAGGAGACAATGGTTGGAGATTTTTCTCCCTCCAGTCCTCCTGGTTACCATGCATTTTATTCAATCCCTCTTCCTGGACAGGGACGTAGTGGCGGTGTAGCCATCCTCTTGCGCAATGACACCCCATTCATTCGCCAGAATCTTACTACACCTCTACAGGCTATTTCTGCTCGAGTTTTCCTTCGCCGTTATTATACAGTATGTTCCATATATTTACCACCCAACACAACAGTCAGCAGGGACGAGCTCGAACTCCTCATTCGTCAGTTACCTTCACCCTTTCTACTCTTGGGGGACTTTAATTGTCGCCATCCAGTGTGGGGTGATTGCCTTACTAACCAACGTGGAGACTTGATGGCATCACTACTGGAGACTAGAGACCTTGCATTAATAAACACTGGTGCTTTCACACATTTTCACCCCCAAACAAATTCCTTTACTGCCATCGACCTCTCTGTTTGCTCACCCGACTGCATCCTGGATTTCACCTGGGAGGGTATGGAGAGCTTGCATGGGAGTGATCACTTCCCTGTCCTCCTTACATCACCGACATCTGGTCCCTGTTCCCGCTTACCGAGGTGGAAGCTAGATAAGGCGGACTGGTCACTTTTCTCTGCTTTGGCATCTTTTGATTCCTCTACAGAGGAATTTCCAACTATAGATGAAGCCGTTTCCTTTTTCACCTCCACTTTACATTCTGCTGCCCTTCAGGCTATCCCAAAAACCTCTGGCATGTATCGCTCTCGACCTCTCCCCTGGTGGAATGAGGAATGCAGAGTTGCCGTACGGGCTAAGAAGATAGCTTTTTCCCGCTATCGAAGATGCAGAACTGAGCATAATCTTATTCAGTTCAGGAGGGCAAGGGCTAAGGCTTGTCAGGTGTTCAAGGATGTTAGGCGGGAATCTTGGAAAGCATATGTTTCCACAATTAACTCTAGGACGCCAGTGTCTCAAGTGTGGAAGAGGGTCAGGAAATTTCGGGAAAATTTACTCCAACTAAGTCCCCTGTGTTGAAGGTTAATGGCATTCCTGTCGGTGACTCCGTAATTGTGGCCGATACTATGGCATCTGCATTTTCAGCAGTCTCTCATAGGGACGCTGCCACTTCAACGTTTTCTAGACACAGAGAGTTGGAGGAAGCTAAGGTGCTGGACTTCTGTTCGGAGAATAGGGAAACGTACAATCTCCCTTTCTCTTCTCACGAGCTACAGTTTGCCCTTTCCCTTTGTCATGACACATCTCCAGGGCCGGATGACATACCATACGCGATGCTCCAGCACTTGGATGAGGATACATAGTGTTCTCTCCTCAACCTTTTTAATAGAATTTGGAGGAACTCTTCTTTACCCACCTCTTGGCGTGAAGCTATTGTATTGCCATTCCAAAAGCCAGGGAAAGCAGGGTACAGCCCTCTTGAATATAGGCCGACTGCTTTGACGTCCTGCATGTGCAAACTGTTTGAAAAAATGGTTAATACTCCCCTTACATATTTCCTCGAAAGGAATGAGTCTCTTTCTAATTGTCAGTCTGGTTTTAGAAAGTATCGTTCAACAACAGATGCGCTGGTACGTCTTGAGGCAGCAGTTTGTGCTGCCTTTGCTAGGAAGCAGCACCTAGTATGCGTTTTCTTTGATCTGGAAAAGGCATACGACACAACATGGAGATTTGGGATATACAAGGAACTACACTCTATAGGATTACGTGGAAGACTGCCCCTGTTTCTAATCGATTTCCTCCGTGATCGTAAATTTAAGGTTCGAGTTGGTTCCACCTTGTCTCCGTCGTACCCTCAGGAGGAAGGAGTGCCTTAAAGGAGTGTCCTTAGTGCGACTCTGTTTGCAATTGCGTTGAATGGTATTGCAGCATCAGTTCCAGAAGGGGTATCTGCTTCTCTATATGTTGATGATTTAACACCATGGTTTGCCGTTTCTCGAATGGCTGTGGCAGAGCGCAGAATGCAGCTTGCTCTTGACAGGGTCTCACACTGGGCTACCATGCATGGCTTCCGTTTTTCACCAACTAAAACAGTGACCTTACATTTCTGTCACTTGAAAGGTATACATCCAGACCCAGACCTCCAACTGTACGGCCAGAGAGTGCGAGTTGTAGGTGAGGCAAGGTTTCTTGGCCTTATTTCCGATAGAAGGTTGACACGGGTCCCCTCATATCCGCTCTTTACGTCAGTCATGTCATCGAGCCCTTTCCCTCCTACGGACCTTGTCCCATCTGTCATGGGGCGCCGACAGAATTACCCTGCTATACCTTTACCGTACCTTAGTGAGGAGCAAACTAGATTATGGGTGTGAGGTGTACTCGTCTGCTTCGGAGGCACGGCTGCGCCCGTTAAATTCAGTCCATCATGCTGGGATCCGTCTGTCTACTGGGGCTTTCCGCTCGTCACCGATACCTAGTCTGTTGGTTGATGCAAATGAGCCACCATTGGATATCCGTAGACAGTCCTTATTAGTGCGGTGTTGGCACCGCCTCCACCGTCTTCCCAACTCTCTGTGTAGTAGGGCTGTCGCTGAGATTACTCTTCACCACTTTTACAACACCCATCCTCACCATCCCCACCCATTTGG
This sequence comes from Birgus latro, assembly GCA_018397915.1. Lineage (NCBI taxonomy): Eukaryota > Metazoa > Arthropoda > Malacostraca > Decapoda > Coenobitidae > Birgus > Birgus latro. Next base: position 15,926 of record JAGKTI010004654.1, on the reverse strand, counting down.
GTACAGAGTAAGGGCTGCCATGGAGGAGCTGTGTTTTCCCTCCTCCCCTGTTTGCCCAGTACGTGTTCCCCGAGTGCCTCCATGGCTTCTTCCAGAGGTTCAACCGTGTGTTTACTTCCCAGAGAGAAAGACCTCCCTTTCCTCACAGGCGGCCCTCTCTTACTTTTTGGAACATGCCACTACCCACAGTGACTCAATCCCTGTGTATACAGATGGGTTCAAATCCCATTCTGGGACTGGGTTTGGCGTCATTCTTAATGATTTTAGCCGTGGCGGGAGTCTCCCTCCTTCCACATCCATTTTTGCTGCTGAACTTACTGCTTTTCTAGTTGCAGTTGAATTGATTTTTAGTTTACCTACATCTTCTTTTACCATTTTTAGTGACTCTGACAGTGCCTTACAAGCTTTGTCTTGTACCTCCTCATATCATCCCTTAGTCTTGGCCATCCTAGAATGGCTCTACTTGTTGAATAGGCGTGGGTACTCTGTAAAGACGTGTTGGGTCCCTGCCCATGTGGGGGTTGTGGGCAATGAGCGAGCTGACTCCTTAGCGAAAGCTTCTGCATCACGCCAATTCTCTTCTCATTACCGTGTCCCGTTTGAGGAACTCCGTGTAGCCAGTATGACGGCTGCGCGTTCTTGTTGGCAGAAGAGATGGGATGCCGTTGGGTGAAACAAGCTTCGCAGCATTCGTAAAGACCTGTGTAATGGAGGGTATGTAGGAATGTCCCGCCAGTGGGAGACAGCCCTGGGATTGGTCACACTAGGCTGACCCATGGTTTTTTAATGGAGAGGGCTCCCCCTCCTTTTGTGATGACTGCCTAGTTCCTTTGACAGTACGGCACTTCCTTGTGGAGTGCCCCAGTCTGGGAGACCTTCGTCAGCGGTACCTTTCAAGGTGCCGGACTGGTGATGGATCCTACCTCCTCTCTTTGGTGCTTGGGGAGGAGGCTTGTACTGCAGAAGGAAGCACTTTCTCTTTTTTAAATCATGCTGGCCTACTGAGGAAGCTATAGTGCTCTATTCGTTTTAATTTATTCTTTAATGTTGTTCTTATAACTCTCTTTGTGGTGTTTTTCACTTATATTTGTATTTCAGTTTTGGAGTGTTCTATGTCTCCTCCTTTTATGGATTTTACATCATGCTGACTTTTTTTTACCGTTTTTGTGTTCGGCGGCATATGACCTTTGCTGTTGCGCCGCCAAGTCAATTTGCATTCATTCATTCATTAATGGTCTACTTAACTCCTTTGCGCATTCATGTAGCACCCAACATGAAATTTCGTCTGGACCATTTGCTTTTCCTTTGTCTAATTTGCTTAACTCCTCCTGTATTTCTTTTTCTGATATTTGTATATCTGGTAATATGTTTGGGCATGCATATTCCATATCATCCCTCTCAAAATTATATTCCTCTGTAAAAACTGATTGGAAATTCTTATTTAGTGCTTCACAAATATCTTTCTCTTGTGTATAGAGGATCCCTTTATCCGTAATGGATTGTATTTTATCTTTTGCTTTGGTTTTGCTTCGGTTGTAGCTGTAAAATAGCTTCGGTTGATCACTGCTTTTGTTTATGATGTCCTTCTGAAACTGTTTATGGGTTTCTCTCCTTATTGTTGTGTATTCGTTTCTTGCCTGTTTATAGTTGTTATATACCCTCTCACTATTGTGTCTTCTGTGTCTATTCCACAGCAAGTCTCTCTTTTTCTTTTGATTTTTACATTCTTTATTAAACCATTTCTTTATTGTCATATCTGCTTTTTTGTGCCGAGGCATGTACTTTTGGACTCCTATTTCATAATGTTCACAGAGTTTTCTATATTTAACATTTAAATCTTGTCCTCTAAGCTCTTTTTCCTGATCTGTTTCTAAGAAGTATTTCTTTAGGTCATGTTAGTTTCCCTTTTTGTAGTTAAGGCTCTTTTTGTAACATTCATTACTGCTAACTACTGTATATCATATGGAATCCTGAAGTTGCAATTTAATACTGCAAGGTTCCTTTTGCCGAATGGAGGGTGATACATAATATTGTCAATATCATTGTCTTGCCTAGTAAATATAAGATCTAGTACTGATGGTACATCAAACCCTCTTTTTCTGGTGCTTTCATTTACATGTTGTGTTAGGAAAACTCCTGCACAAGGTCCAGGAGCTTTTGATTCCACAGCTTTCCTGACTGAGTATTCCAATTTATATTTGTATTGAAATCTCCAGATAATATAATTCCTTCAGATTTCTCCTCCATTCTATGTAGTAATACTTTTAAACTTTGAATTGTCCTCTCTGCCAGGTCTTCATATTTGCCCTTTTCACAAATGTTTGATTTGGGTGGCATGTATAAATTTGCCACAATTACTTTCCCTTCAGATGTACTAATCTCTACTGCAGTCAGTTCTACCGGTGAGGGCATATCTAGCTCTATTTCCTTGACTTGCAGATTTTTCTTTGTTAATATTATAATTCCTCCTCCCTGTTTTTAAGCTCCTATCTCTTCTCCATATATTGTATTTCTTTAGGTTTAGGGTATCGTTTGATATCCTTGACGTTAATTTTGTTTCAGTTAGGCAAACAATATGTGGTTCCCTTTCTTTAACATAATCATTCATCTCTACATTTGAGTACATCAGCTAAATCATTTTGTTTACGTACTTGTCATGACTTGGGTATACTACCTTCCTCCTTTTTATTCCCTCCTGTTTATGTACCACTTTCTTACCTCCAATCCAATTACTTTGTAATAAAAGAAAAATGTGTTCCTCTCTTCCTCTGATCTTCCCTCCTTCTTTATTTTTGCCTCCTCCCTCTTCTCTTTTAGTAATCCCAGTTCCTCCTGAGTTTGGCATCTTTTTATCCATACATTTTTTAAATCCTCTTTTTCCATAAGTTTGTTTGCATTTTTCAGTATTTCTTCCAGTGTTTATATTCTGGAAGGTTACTTTCAGAGGCACTGATTTATTTCTCTCGTATTTCCCTAGCCTTTTGTGTTCCTCAATGTCTTTACTACAGATTTCCTCTGATACTTCCTTCAATATGTTCATTACATTTGCCATCTCCTTTTTGTTTCTCGAAATCTTTTTTTTTTATCCTCCTCTTTACCAGTGATTACTATAGATTTGTTGATGTCTGCTGAATCTTTGACCAATTTTGGATTGTTTTGGATTATTTTCTTCTCATCCTTTTTAATGCTCTTTTCTTCAACTCCTGTGTCTAAGTCTTTCTTTATTTTCACCATTTCAGCATACGTGGTTTCCACATCATTTTTGTAGCTTTGCATTGCTTCATTCACCAGGGTTATCTTGACCTCAGTATCACTGCTATGATCTATCAGAGTGCTTGCTTGCCTTATTGTCTCTGTATCATTTCTGAACTCTTCCATAATACTCTCATGGTTGACAACTGAGCATGCCATTTCACTAATCTTCCTTCTAATTGTACCAACCCCAAGTAAAAGCTCATCTATTGTTGTTTCTTTCCTGTTAACTTCCTTCCCTAATTTTTCATTTTCCTCCTTCTGCATGTGCAACTACTTCTTAATTTCATCCATTTCACTCTGAAATGCCTTCTCTAATCTGTGCACTTGTTCTACCAGCCTATTGTACGTTTTGATTTCCACCAGTTCCGGGTAGAAATCATCATCCTGCTTTCTACCTTTATCACTTTTCTTAACTCCTTCCATATTCACTTTACTAAAGATGGTGATCATCTTCTGGTACTACAAGAAGAATCTACTTACAGTTTGCATTCCTGTACTTCGCAGACAAAACACTAAACAGCTGATTTGCTTGTTCGGCGTATCAGCACTACTTTGTTATATTCTGTTACTGGAACAATGCTTTTATTTAAACACTCTCTTTTATATTACAGCAATATTTAGTTGAACCTAGTACAGAGCTTGACTCATTTAAAGATACTTTTTAGGTATGCCCACTTGTGGCTGAGCTGGCCTGGTGCGGAGCGATTTGGCTTGCTGCGGAGCAGCACATCCTGCTTCTTTCGCATCTAGTGTGTGTGTTTGTGTGTGTGTGTGTGCAGACAGATAGATAGATAGAAAGATGATAGACAGGAAAACAGATAGATAGATATTATGTGTGTGTGTGTGTGTGTGTGTGTGTGTGTGTGTGTGTGTGTGTGATTTCAATTAAAAGCTAAACTAAAAATTCTGGCAAGTCCTGTTCTTCCTCATATTTAGTACATACGATGTCAATAAAGACAGGCAGGTTTCATGGCATTGCACAGGACATACTGAAGCAGAAATGTGGCTTGGCTGTACAGCTTCTGGTTATTTATTAATTTGCCCTACTATATTTAACTTCCATGCATACAGTGATGAACATTAACTCAAACGTGTACTTCCATGTTCGGATAAGTGTTTACTAAATATCACAGCAGCTGCATCCTACATAAGCTGCACCAAACAAACTTTGGCTCCACCAGACATTAACGGTAACAAACGAACATTAGCTGCATCAAACTCTACCTGCACCAAAAATTAGCTGCAACTAATATATAAGAGCTGCAGCAAATATTAAGTGCATCAAACATTAGTTGCGCCAAACAAACTTTAGCTGCACCAGACATTATCCTCACTAAACATTATGGCTGATGTTGAGTTTGGATAAACCAACCCTTCCTTGTACTTTGGTCATGAGGCAAAAGCAAGCATAGCCAGTGGATCCCATTACTCTCTTTCTTCTGTTACTTGTCCAAAAGAGTACCTGGATTGGGAACATGGATGACACTGAGTCTGGATAAAACACATGTCTTAATCATCTAACGATAGAATCCTGTCGTTTTGAACCTGTCTCCTTTCTTAACCTCAGGGCCATTTAAACAGTAATGGATGATGTCTACTTCGGACGAGCCACCTTCTCTTTACACCTGGTCATGGTACGGGAACGAGCAAAATCCATGGGTTTATGGTGATGTTCTGTCTTTGTCAAGCACTCGAAAATTATTACAAAATGCTGGAGGCTTGTCTTCTCCATTAAAGTTTTAAGTTTACGGCTACAAGTCCTGAACCAGTCTCTTCCTTCAGCTTCGAGGCATTTGGATCAACGTTTTAAGTGACGACTAATTTAAAACCATTAAGCAAGAGCAAACCATGTTAGTGAACCCCATCATTCTCAGTCTGTATGCTCTCTTCTCTCATTACACTGGTCTGCAAAATGTCTCTCTCATCAAGTTCACTTCCATTAGCCTGGCCATTATTCAGAGCGACCAAGTTCACCGGATCTTTTTGTGTCTCATCCCTCATTTTCGGAGCTTGCTTTCCCTTTCGCTGTGTAATTTTTAAGTGTTCGGAAATAAATTCCGGTTTAACCTTGCCTCCCACCAAGAAGGGCAACTGGCGTCATGGGTAATGTTGAAAGTCAACTTCTTGTGCTTGGCATGATAATAGCGGATTCACAATACTTCCTTCGCCTTAACATGGCCCAGATTTTCGTCAATTTTCGGGTTACTTCACGTAGCACAGTTGTCAAAGAAATAATATGCTTTTCCATTGCAGTTCTTGATGACTAGCACCATATTTCGGTATTAATCTGTTGTTACAAATCAGCACTCGAAATAAAGAGATAACAATTTTAAGCCAATTTGATGTAAAAAAATATGTAGGGCCTATCCTGCTCAACCTGTCTCGTCCATTCCCAGGGCCACTGGACTGGGTTAATGGGCGATGTTGAGTTTGGGCGAGCCAACTTCACCTTAGGCCTAGCCATGATGCAGAAGAGAGTCAATTCACTGGATCCAACCACGATGTACGTCATGGACGCCCTCACCTTTATCACAGCTAAGAGTCCCCCGAGTCCCCCCTGGCAGAAGCTCATCACTCCTTTCCAGTGTGAGTTAAAGTAGGATGTTCCAACATAAAAAAAATATGGTGGGCTGTGCTCCGGCTCGTATTCCTTCGGGAATTCACCACCTCGCCAGCTATTTTATCCTCTGTCTCCCTCTATCCTTAAGACTCAACAGCAAGTCTCACAGTACTTTGGTGTTCTCCTTGTCAGTCACGTGAGTCAAAGCAAGTAGTTCAACCTCAACATGAGGCAAAATCAGAATTTCCAAAGTGACTTTGACTAGGCCATTTCAACCCAATGACAGCATACGTCAGAGTAGGTAATTCCTGTGTAAGTCATAGTAGCAATTTTCATGCACGTCAGTGTACTGCTTCCCAGTGTAAGTGAATATAGCAAATTCCAGTGTAATTCAGTGTCACATTTCCAACGCAAATCAGTGCAGGAAAATGTAACATTAATATAAATAATTCCTGCGTAAGACAGTGTATGATATTTAATTTCATGTATGTATTCCAATGCAGATTGGTTTACGAACTGATAGCGCAAGCAATTGTAGGACTCTGCAACTTTAGGCTAATGTAGGAAACACCCACGTGCGATCTATGACGGAAATTCCATCATGAGTCAAAGCGAGAACTTCTTTCATACTTCTAGAGTGAGTCAAAGTGAGAAATTTCCATCATAATTTTAAAGTGAATCGAAGTAGGCGATCCCAAACTGAGTCAGAGTATGCCAGCATGAGTCAAGCCAAGTAGCTGCAGCTTTGACAATAAACAGTTCAAACACAATCGAAGCCTGTGGCAGTTATTCCCAGTCAATGGTCACAAGAGTCAAAGTGCACAGTACAGACGGAAATAGCCTAGCTCATAATATTACCCTTCTTCGAGGTGTAGGAGCCGGAGGGTAGGCCACTGTTTTCCTGTCCTAAAAAATTAAGGGTGGTTCACCAACCTGCTTCCAGTGGTGACAGTACGTGACCGCTAAACCTTCAGCCACTCTTTATCTTTGGATTACACACTGGCATATCCTATCCAGCCATCTTTGATTTAATCTGTCACGCCCGAGTACCATGGAAGACCAAGACGAAGATGGATGAATCTGATAAGTAGATGCTTGAAAAAAAAAAAAGTCTTGTGACTGTGCATGCAAAACTCGCAAAGATACTCCTCGTAGAGATAAGGTCAGCTCAACAAACATTTGTAGCGGCTACTGAGTTGCATATTAATTCCCTTTACAAACAATATGTTCCAGAATCTCTTCCAGTACCACATTATATTATTCCCTGTGCATGAGCTGATCTCAGTTACTGTACTTTCTTTACTGCAGATTTAACTCGATGTACTGGAAGTTTAGCGGATGTCTGAATGTGTATGGTGATGTATACGAGGGAAGAGGAGATTTTTACCGTTATTTTTGTGTTCAGTTATACCCACTAGATTCTCCTTCCCTTTCAGTGAAGGTGTGGGTGTGTGTGGTGGTGTCTGTGTGTGGTGGAGTTCTACTCTACCAAGTCTTCTACCACATTCAAGCCACCATCTCCTCGTCCAGCCTCCTGGATTCCCACGCCTCCATGTGCATCCTGGCTTCCTTCCTCAGCCAGTCCCTCTATGGCTACCTCTGGCTCTCTGCGGGCAGGGTGAGCATGAGTCTCACTACCTTTTCATTGTAGCACTTGCCATCATTCAAGATACACACACACACACACACACACACACACACACACACAAACACACACACACACATACACGCACACACACACACACACACACACACACACCAAAGGCATACTCTCAACTGTAACTTCAGAATCTGGGTCCACATCCGGGTGCTAAGGTACTTATTAATGTAATCCGTCTTCTAATTAAACAATGGAATAGACACTTTACTTTGCTAACGCTTCTTTCAAACTAACATTTTTGGCAATTTGGAAATACTACGCTGCTATCAGATCACATAATGTTATAGCTGTTTCGGTGGAAGCAAGGTTATTACAAGCTGGTCAGCGCCGAGTCTCGCATATTACCACCACCACTATAATTTGTTGTTCATTAAATAAGTTATGTCACGATGTCGACTCACAACAGCCCTAATCTAATTTCATGTTTATACGTTGATTTGGTGTCATGTAAAAAAATGCACAAGATAAATTCAGAAAAAATGAGAAGTAATGAATAATATTAATAGCATCACTTTGAAACAAGTGCAGCAGCTGCCATCTTTCCCCAGGTGTTTCTCGGGTTCTGGCTCCTGTACGCCTTCTTGGTGACGACCCACTACAAGACCTCCCTCACCAGCAATTTAGCAGTGCCCTTCATTCCCCGACCGCTAGACACACTCCAGCAGCTCCTTGGCTCCAACCTGAAGTTTGGTGTGGATGAAAATAAGGTACTGTAGGTATTCGCCAAACAGACCAAGACTCGTACTGTATACCTTTGAGGTATAGGATGAAGAACTTTAAACTATTTTATTATTTTATCTTCTTTCATTAAATATACAGTAATCCCTAGATTATCGGACGTAATAGAGCCAAAGGCAAGTCAGGGTCATGGCTGCTTCCAGACAATGGACTTTTCTCCTGGCCTCCATTCGTACATAACCTAACTTTGAAAGCCACTGCAAAAGGCCACTACAGTACATCATACAACACTCTTTCCTGATGTTTAACACTACTCTAACTGGTCAAGCAGACCTATAAACCACAGCCAAGCAATTACCATGGTCAAGCAGACCCATCTGCCCCAGAGATGCAATCACTATTGCATTGTCATACCCTGCACTAACCTGAAAACATGAAAAAGCCGGCCACACAAGAAAAACGTAGTGGGCACACCAAACATAATGGTAAAATGAGATAAAATTATGGTATATGAGAATAAAGTCATGGTGCAGTACAGTTAGCTGGAATAAAATCAGCATCAGCATTCACGATTCGACAACCATCCAGCATCTATCTTACACAGGATCTCCCGCTTCTAAAGAGTCAGCACTACCCTCTTCCTTTTCCTTGGTGGAGGGGTCTTCATCACACACCCTAGGAAGAGGTATGCAAGGAATAGCAAGGCCTGAAGCAGGTAGAGAACAACCAGAAAAACCACCAAGTGCACTGCCATAACAACTGTCTTAGAGGACCTGTTTACTACGCTGTCGCCAGGTGGGAACTGGGACTGACCGAGGGGGTCTCCAGCAGATGCCGGTGAACTACCCAGCGCTACCCAGCCCGACAGGGAGGTGTCAGTGGGCTATTCCCGCCCGGCCGGGAGTGAGAAATGTTCGTGCAGCCATATCACCTGGACGCATGCATTGTGTCCAGATATTATGAAAAAAATGTATGAGTAACGGTTTCGAAAAGTCAGATCACAGTGTCCAGGTAATGGATTGTCTGGGTAATGGCTGTCCGGATAATCGAGAGATTACTTTATGACATAATCTACTCTCTCAGTTATTTGCTTCATATAATTTGGCACAAACTTCAGTTTTCGATTCTCAGGAGTACCAACCAAAACACAGGGTAAAAAAACACTCACACTATGCCTCATTGAAGACAGGGATCTAAGTGCAATGTGCGTGTGTGTGTGTGTGAGAGAGAGAAAAAAAAAAAGAAAAAAAAGAGGGAGGGAGGGAGGCCTGGAAAGTGATTGAACAGAGTACTGAAAAGGTTCATGGAGACTAAAAGAATTTCGTTGCATTCTCATTACTCTGAAGGTAACACAAATCCTAATTGCCCAGAAGGATATAGTGAGTGAAATCAGCTTTATAGGGGCAACTTTTCTATGATTTTTTTTGTTAAATAACAGAACAGAAGAAGGAAACACAAATGAATAAAAAAAAATGATCCATACACCAGATTACTGGCATCCTCCATTCATGAAATATCTGTAACAGTTTTTTTTTTTTAATGGAAGGAAGAAGGAACCAAAGGCCATTGGCCGGCAAACTGTTCCTTCCTAGGAAGAACAAAAACAATACGAAAGAGAGCCAAATTCAAGGTCCAATCAATTCGGCATGCCTGGACACACTGCGTTTGGAAGACTGGAGATCATAGGAAGTAGGAAATACAGACAGAGGAAGACAGTTCCAGAGTTGACCTGTTGCATAAAAGAAAGACTGGGAGTAACGGTTAACTCTTGCATTAGAGAGTTGGACAGAAAAGGGATGAGAGTTTGTTTCTAGATGGGCGCTATGTGCTGGTCGTAAAGGTGGAAAGATGCAAGCAGACAGTTCAGAGGAACAGTGGTCGTTGAAGTAGCGATAGAAAACAGATAAAGATGCAACAGTGCGGTGAAGAGACAGAGGTTGAAAGGAGCCAGTAAGAGGAGGAGAGTTAATGAGAGCTGTATGTGGGGAGCTTCCCCATACATGAGAGTTGTATTCTACACAGGGGCGAATTAAACCCGTGTATAAGGTCAACAACTGTGCAGAGGTAAAGAAGGTTCGGAGTCGGCTTAGCACACCTAATCTCCCGGAACCAGATTTCACGGGAGATGTAATATGTTCATTCCAACATAAATCTCTAATGAATGAAACCCCAAGCATGTTCAAGGATGATGCAGGACTGAGCTGGACATTATTAAACATTAGTGGGTACTCCTGTGGACTTGAACAGCTGTAAGTTGAAATTGGCGGGAAAACAACTCCGAGGAAGCAAGTTCCAGAGAGATGCAGTTCAGAAAATAAAAGAATTCTGATAAGCAGAAGTTGTGCAATATGGCTGTGTGACATTCCAGTCACGAGTGCTACCAGATGCCCATGTAGCAAGAGGGAAGGCATGAAGAGGTGGCACAATGGACGCAACTTCGTCTGAGCATTTGTCATAACAATAACTGTAAAATAATGCAAGGGAGACAACATTCCTTCTTTCTTGTAAGGGAGGTAATATATTTACAACAGCAAGATTATTAATAATTCCAACAGCTTTGTTCTGAATTTTGTCTAGTTGTTTTAGTGCAACCTCTCTACATCCATTCCATAAGAGTGAGCAATTTTCAGACTGAGAGCGCACATGATTCTGATGAATTATATCTAATTGCTCGTCAGTGAAGCAGTTACGGACTCTGTACAATAATCCAACTTTCTCTGAGGCAGTTTTAGCAGGTGAACTGACATAAGAGGTCTAGCTGAGGCACTGTTAAGTGAAAAACCGAGAATTTCAGTACTTTTGGAGATGCGAATATTAGTAGCACTGAAGGTAATATACGAATCTGGCAATATCTGTCTATTAGGAAACTGTATTCCTCCCAGGAAAGGTACTGGGAGGATTGAAAAAAGTGTTTAGATGTCGTTCACTTAGAATGGATGTAAAGAGAAGGCTGTATGAGGGTGTTGTGGTACCGACTGCATTATATGGGGCTGAAACATGGAATATGGGTGTAGCAGAGAGGAAAAATTTGAATGTAATGGAGATGAGGTGTCTGAGGAGTATGTGTGGAGTGACACGTATAGATCGAGTGAGAAATGATGAAGTGCGAAGGAGAACTGGAATTGTTCGGGAGATGGCTGATCGAGTTGAACAGAGGGTGTTGCGATGGTTTGGGCAAATGGAGAGAATGGATAATGAGCGATTGGTGAAAAAGATAACTAGATCTGGTGTGAGAGGTGTATGGCTGAGAGGAAGACCACGAATAGGCTGGATGGACAGTGTGAAGAGAGCGTTGGATGCGAGAGGGTTATCTGTTGAGCAAGGAAGAGTGGCTGTGCGTGATAGAAATGAATGGAGGGATATTGTGGAGGAATAAATGATGACACAGCCCTGAGGGGATATTCTCCCGCATTTTGTCGCATCAGCTGATCAGGTCAGGTGCGAGTAAGGGGATGGGTCCATTATGATGTGGCAGGGGTAAACCAGCTTTGCTGTCGGGCCCTGCTGCGGATGTCACTGACTACACTGCGTAGTTGACCCTCGTGCGGTGTGGTGCGGTGAGGATCTGTCCCTTCTCTCCTTTGGGGCTAAGATGCGAATGAATGTGTATGAGTGGATGAGTAAATTGGTAGTGTGTTGACCTGTCTCGGCTACCTCCCTTTTCTTGGGGGAAGCAGCCTAAAAGTCTTGATTTATGGAGATGGCTGTACTGAGTTGAGAGTTAAAGAGACTTTGTAAATGGGTGTTTGAGTGTGAATGAACTGTGAAGTATTGAGTCGTCTGCATATGAATGTATGGGATAGCGGATGACAGAGAAGAGATCATTAATATGAACAAGGAGCAGGGCTGGCACCAGAACTGATCCCTGTGGCACGCCGGCGATAATTGAGTGGAAAATGGAATATACATCATCTACTTTTACTCTCATTTTTCTGTTGCTGATATATAAGGAAAGCAGAGGAACAAAAGACCTTAGTCCATAGCAAAGGAGTCTGGACAGCAGGGAACGGTGCCACACTCTACTGAAACCCTTAGAAATATCAATGGCTACTGCATGAGTTTCTCCATGTTGGTCAGTTGACTCATTGATGGTATGAGTCAGGAGATTGAGTGTCAATGGTGGATCTTTCCTGATGAAAACCATATTGTCTGTCACTAATTGTTGGATTCAAGATTTTTTACTGTGTTCTTATTAGTTAAAACTTCAAATGCTTTACCAAGAGAAGGCATGGTTTGTTATCAGAGGGGTCAGAGGAACTTCCTTTCTTTGGAACTGGGTGGATATTGGCTTCTTTCCATGAATTAGGGAATAAAGCAGTACGTATGCATAATCTGAATAATTTAGCAAGAACAGAGGCAAGTTCTGGGGAAAACTGTTTCAAAACAATTGGAGGAATTCCATCTGGGCCTGGAGCTTTGTTGGTTGATAAATTGTCTAGGATGAATTTTACGTATCGTGTCTGCATTTTAAGTGGAACAATTGCGGGAGAGTTAAGTTCTAGTACTGGGACGTTCTGGCTGACTTCCTCTTTGGTGGAGTTTCTGGCAAATGTACTAGCAAAGATATTCGCTTTCCCACGCAGGTCATTTGTAAATTTGAGATCTGAAGATTTTAGTGGGGAAATGGATGATGACTTGTTAAATTTATTGTTGAAAGAATTGAGAGTTGACCAAAATATCCTATTGTAATTGGGGTTGTTAAGTAATTTTGATGCTTGATTATGAAGAAAGTTTGATTTAGCGAGATTTATTACGGCTTTAGCATGGTTTCTAGCAATTTTTAATTGACAGAGTGATTCATATGTTTATTATTTTAAGTAAGAGTTATATGCTAATGACATATGGGCTGTTGCTCTGGCACAGTTGCTATCAAATCATTTTGGAGAGTTTGATCTTTCAGTGAACTGTTGACTTGGTTTGAATAAATCCATACCAGCAAGTATTAAGTCATTAATATGAGACTGGGCAGAACTGACATCACTAGAGAAGAAAGACTGCCATGGAATATCAGTAAGATAATTTATAAATCCATCCCAGTTTACTCTATCAAAGTGCCATCGGGTCACCCTGACACTTTCAGAATGGGGAGGTTTGGGGTGGCTAACTAATGTGGCTTTGATGAAATTGTGGTCAGAGGATCCAAGTGGTGACAGTACTTCTATCCTGTATTGATCTGGATTATTTGTCAGGAATACATCCAAGAGATGGGCATTATGGTCAGGATTATCTGGTGTTCAGGTTGGTTGCTTTACCAACTGCGTAAGATTAAACGATTCTGCAAACAGCTCACACTCGAGACCAGCATCGTCCGTCCTGACAGAATGCAATAACCATTCAACATTATGTACATTAAAATCACACAAAATGGTAATTTCGGTGCTAAAGAGAAGGTTAAGGTTACTCAACTGTGTGGATATGGAGTCAAATACACTGGGTTCTGAAGAAGCATTGGGAGAGCGATAGACTACACAGATATATTTGGTAATATTTAGATAATTTAGTGTGTACAATGAGTAATCAAAATTAGTTGCAGTGAAGTTTAAAACAGTGTCAACTGCACATTCAGATGTGATATAAAAGGTGCTGCCCTTGTTACAGAAGTTATTTGAAAGCTTGTCAACATATTCCACCCTTCTTCCCATTACGGCTCGGAACACCAACTCTCCACATCCCTCATCCCTGTATATCAAAGGGTAGACAGGGACGTGACATGCTACAACGACGAGAACACCAAATATATGATTAACATCATTTTCTTTTCTTTTATGACATTTTCTAGATTCATGTTACCTCCAATTCCACCTTCCCTGGTGCAGGAAGGAGACGCCATCACGTTGTGGCACTGAAATTGCAGAATGGTGAAGTTGTCCAATCAGACATCCGTCCCTCCTTGCATACCATACGAACGGGGGAAGGCGGGCTGCAGGACACGGGCAGCTTTAACCTACTGCCCATTGAGTTTATATTCAGATGAGCCTGGGGCTACAATAAACACAACAGCACCTCTCCTGTAACATCTTGTTATCATTTATTCTTGTCTCTATCATATCACTATATTCAGCATTGTATTGACACCTTCCAGTGAATATGATAAAGGCTATTCAAATATCATACACAGTTCTAACTTCATCTATTATTCCTACAATCAGGGATCACGACTCCAGCTCTTCTCCACATCCCGCATCCCACTGTACCAAAGGATGTGGAGGAACATGCAATTCTACAGTGACGAAAAAAGCATGCGCATGGTGTTGGAGGGCACTTACTCTTATATAAACTTCCGCAGCTTCCTCATGCTTGAGATGTTGATGCACAACAGCAACCCCAGGAGAAAGACTGATCTATATATGGCCAAGGAGGAGTTCTTTCCAACCGTATGCGTGTGGTTTTTGCCTAAAGTAAGTGAAAGTAGAAGAAATGCAATTCACTTTCAGCATTCTCGTCCACCTAATATCTGATTTTTCTATTCTTAAATTAAGACATACAACCTTGAGATGAAATGCACGGTCATAGGACATAAATTCTACAGCACTATAGGTATGGAAGTTTCATACTGTATAAAACATAAAGATATGCATGTTGCTGGATTTCGATCGTTTAATGACAACGACGTTAGGGAGTGAAAGGTGCCTGGTTTTGAAACCATGATAGTGTTAAGCCAGCCCATAACTGGTGCAATAGTCAGTGACAATATAGCAAATAACAGTGATAGCTAAGTCGTGTAAAGAACCAGTTATATGGTATTTATACAACATTTCTAATATATTCACCATTTACAGTCTCAAGTCACCCAGAGGTGATGTTCTGGGTAATTTTCAAATGGGAACCCTAAGGTAGGGGCCTATGAGTTTTGCAACTACGAGCTGATAAGCGAAGTGTGGTACGCTTAGTAACCCCTCCCCACTAGATACAACGTGCAGCAACCCTGCGCTCTTGAGGGTTAACAACCTCGTTCCCAAAGCGAGTGAGGGTGTTATATTTTGATTGATGTGTGTGTGTGTCTGTGTGTGTGTGTGTGTGTGTGTGTGTGTGTGCGGAAGTCTGTGTGTGTGTGTGTGTGTGTGTGTGTGTGTGAACAAAATAACTCCTGATGTTTTTATCCGCGTGAACAATACATGGTGGAAGTGTTGAGGGTTAGAGAATGTGTCAAAGGTCAAGGTTATTGGGAAAAGTCAAAGTTTGACCAATCATAGCCAGTTTTTATCCTATGTATAATGAATCTGGGGGCAAGACCGAGGGTAAGGGAGGAGTGAAAGAATTCAATATTTATATCAATCAGTCAAAGGCTAAGGTCAAAGGGCAAGATCAAAGTTTAACCCGTGTGTACTTGTGTGAAGAAAATAACTAAAACATTGTTGATCTCATGTCAACCGAACCTGGTGGATGGGTTAAGATCAGACAAGGGGTTGCTCTATTGTTTTTCAGAAAAATAGGTCAAAGGTGAAGGCTACGATACATGGCAAGGTTCACCTAAAAGCAAACTTTGAGGAGGGTTTCAGGGAAAGGCAAAAAACAAAGCTTCCATTACATGAAGATTTTGTCAAAGAGTTAAGACCAGAGGACAAGGTCAGCCCAGTTTATGAAAGATTTGGACCGAATTTCATGACATGAATCAGGTAAAAATGAAATAAGTTGACCTTAAGAGCAATCAGTCGAAGATAAAGGTCACAGGCAATGTCAAATGTTGGGCCCTTAGGCTAACTGGTGGGCACAAGTGTTTTACTCTCTATGTCTATCTATCTATCTATTGCCAGACACCATAATCCTGTAAGG
>JAGKTI010004653.1:37536-49318 GCA_018397915.1 Birgus latro | reverse complement strand
TATGTCCAGTATTTATTGATTTCGTAAAAACATTTTTTTTTTTTCACTTTTCTGGCCAGCTCACCCTTCCCCACTTTCATCTTTGCAGTATCAATTATTGCTTAACTGTGAGGGTTCTCTCCAAAGTTAAATAAATATCGTGAACCGGTAACACGAATTATAAATAAATAAATAAATAGATAAACCCAGCCAGAAACAGCGTAGGTTTGGAGACGGGTAGAAGCGTGGAAAGGCAAACAGCCTCAAGACAAGAGGAAGTAAATCGGACGCAAGACATTAAATAAAAGAAAAAGGTCGAGCACAGTCTCAATTGCACAGGACATTTTTGTAAACATTTCTTTTTCCAGTGGTCCTCTTTTAAGTCGGACATGTTTAGCTGCATTCACTCACTCACTTTCTTTGCAACTCTCAGATGTAAGAATTAATAGGTATCATTAGTCCCTCATGTACTGTCTACCGCTGGTAAGTATGCAACAGTCCTTCTTCGGTCTTGCCCTTTGTCAATTACCTTTAGTCTCTTAAACCCAATGTGCTCAGAAACCTAAGAATGGATGGAGCGATGGATATTTATTTGGTTCTGTCCTGTTTTATTTTCTTGTGAAAGGATAATTTTTACAGACTTCTGGCCTTGAAATTTTTATTATTATTTTTTTTTCAACAGTGGGGAAATAATTGTCGAAAGAGAAACAGCGACTATTTGTAGACATCAAATGAGACACAGAAATGAGGGGGAAAAAAAACTATAAGGGAAATCTAGAACAGGATCCCATAGCAGTACATGATTCTGGTAAAAGCAATACAAGAAAACGATCTGAAACTATAGGAAAAGGGTAGGAAATGTCAAGAGCTAGAATACGAAAAATAAAGCATGGGAAAATGTAAGGAAAAGAGGATAAAGTACATCCCTCTGTCCATATCAAGATTTTTCCCTTATTTATTTGTTTATTTATTTATTTGACTAGTAAAGTGTTCGGGTAAAATATCGTAGCATCCACATCTTTCTATTACGAGTCTTCATCCTGCATGTGGAATTACAGAAAAGAGAGGCGCAAATCTCTGTCAGTCAGCTGCGGAACAAAATAAAAAATACAGAAAGAAAAAGAGAAAGAATTGAATAGGAAAAAATTTAATTTTGATTCGAGTGAGAGGGGAGAGAAAGGGGAAACAAGAGATTCCCTGAAGCTTAAAAGTGTAGACTCCAGACCTTGGTATATTTTGTTCAGAGCAGAGCAGTTCAGAGCAGAGCAGTTTATTCAGATTTATTCAGAGCTCTTGTAAACCTCAAATAACTGGTTTGGCATTTTTTACTCGCTCAGCAGTGTGATGCAGCTATAACCATAAACCTCTATATTGTAGTGATGCCATTTTTCTGACGCCATCCAGCGATTGTTTTTTTTACACCCATGGTCATGAAGCGAGTCAGGGGTTTTGTTTTTGTGTGTGTTTGTGTGTGTGTGTGTGTGTGTGTGTGTGTGTGCTGGAATCGAGTGACAGAATTAAGAGTACTGGTGACACAACAACAGGGATTGTATTCTGCCGGGAAAGTCATAATGAGCTGGTGTGTGGGAGAGAGTTGGAGCAAGAACTTGTATCATATTAACCATGGACGAAATCGCAAAGTGTATAGTGGTAAAATGATTTCCCAGATAACGTTTGTATATAAAAAATTACACAAATGACTATAAAATGAACCTTTTTTGAAATAATAATCTGAGGACTCTTAAGTTCTTTAAAAACAGCTTGAATAAATATACAGTAGAGTGAATTTAGGCATTGTAGTTAACTGCCACCCAACAGCAACTGAATATCAAGTCAGCACTCCACAGGCCAACTAGGCTGGATGAGTATGAAGCAATGAAACCAGTCTCACATCAGTCTTATATGGAGCTCAGAAAAGAAACTACGCCTAACGAAATATGCAGATACCTAATGCTTGGTATATTCAACAAATCATACGCATATTTTTAGAAATAATAGAAAACATGAAGATTGTAGAATTGTAGAAGAAACCTGAACTGGAGAAAATAATGTAACCTGTTCCCCTTACCATCAGATGAGACCTGAAGGTGTGTAATAATAGAAATGCTTACAAATGAGGGCTTGAGTGTCTTAAATGAAATACGCTTGTTATTCTTTTCTGAGCAGTGAAGAAAGATAGCAAGAGGGGAAATGTCACAGAGATAGCAAAGAGGTTTCCATTTCCTCTTGTAAGCGATAGGCTTGTTCTTCTTCCTTTGTCAAAAAGAGTTTATTAGAAAAACGAAAGTGTTTTTCTTCCACTGCTGCCGAATATACAAGTGGAAAATACGAGAATGTTGACTGGAGTAAACGCCATCAGCAGTCACAGATTCTAAACTTCTTTATTATCCCAAGTCTCTGCTACTCTGAATAAATCTGGTTTAAGGAGCGAAGTAAATTATGAATATATTGTAACATACGGCTTACACACGTCAGACACTAACGGATAGCTGTACTCGTACTGTACACATTCTAACCATGTTTTTATTGTCACGAAAGACCCGGGAAACATCACATTCTGACGCTGGAGAAGTTTTACGCCCCACCCAGTGCTTCAATGGGTATAAATGTTATCAGATTTTGGAATATACTGTAGGGTGAGAAGTTTCTATGCATATTGTGTTGTAGTGCCTGTGTTGGTGTGCGAAGGAGCCTTTATACGAGTACTGTATATCATCAAGGGAAACGCGAAATGGTGGCAACGTGTGAAATCACATAAAAGGGAATTTTAATGCGCATTATTAATTGTTTGTCTCCATAGGAGAAGTGGTAGTCACACACGCCACTATCGAACTACAGGAAGGTCCAAGCAAAATATAGAAAATCAAGCGCATAAGGCCGTCTCCGGCTACACCCTCCTATTATGATCAACACCTCTCCTGCTTATTTTCACCTGTGGATGTGTTCCAACACAGATCTGTTTTTCTTCGTGGACCTGTAGGCAATTCCTCCATGAACGTATAATCTCCCATGGTCTGTTTTCACCATGAACCTATATTTCATGAACCGATTTTTACTCTTGTACCTATTGTCATCACGTACTTATTTTTCCCTTGGACTTATTTTTCGACAGGCTCAACTTTCCCACATGGACCTATTTCTCTTGGCTGGACCTGTTTTTCCCCGTGGACATAATCCATCACTTGACCTGCCTACGATATAGACCTATTTCCTCCCCACGCGGAAGCACCTATTTTCTCTCATCCACAAATTTCCCCCATGGCCCTATCAATTTTCGCAGTGGGGCCTATCTCTCTCAAAGACCTATATCACCACAGACCCATTTTCCCACATGACTGTATCCCCATTCTGGCCCTTCTCATTCCTTACCCTATTCTCCATAGGAACTATTTCCCTCTCTCACTGCCCACCGCCCACCAACCCACATGTCCAACTACTTACTCATATAGTATTATTATTTTTTAGCAGTAGGAACAGACTTGGGGAGAGAGAGAGATGGGAGGGGGGATCTGCAACGGTTACATACATGTGGTTGGTTGGCCAGGCTTACTTCCTCAAGCTTCATATCTGCTGATGGTGAGACAACGGTATGAATGAACGCAGCAAATTCCGAAGTCTGAGCATCGATTCGCGAGAATTACTGCGTCCCAGAGACAAAATATACTGTAATGCTAACCTGAGACGATGATCGCCTTATGGTGTTGGGCATTCAACGCATAAATACTGTAGGAGCGGGAACGTGTGGTCGCTGGAGGATACGTTGTTGGTGTTTGATTGTGAAGGTATGTTACATTACTCGAATATGTGAGATTCGATATATGGCGCGAAGCAGTGTTTCGTGCAGATCAACTCCCCCGCACCCCCCACCCCCTCCCGACGCCAGTCTTCATCCCCATTCCTGACGCCAGGTGCACTGTTACCAAACCTGTGTCACGAGTTACTGTACAAAGTCTTCCGTACAGGGGGGTGTACTGTCTTTTATGAGTGACCATACACTCGAGGGAAGTTCCAGTTTACACACTCGTCCACCCGATCGAACCACTGAATGTGAACCAAGCGACAACGAAACAGTAGCCAGACACCTCTGTGGCAACCACAGACGCTGTATCTCTGTGGCAACTGTGTGTGAGAGGTGTGGGGAGGGGAGGGAGATGAAGGAGGAGGAGGAGGAGGAGGAGGGGTATTTTGTTGGGAGGGGAGGGAGGTGGAGGAGGAGGGGGAGGGGATATGAACCGCAAGCTCCTCTAACCCTCCTGCCACACACACACGCACACACCGGATGAGTGCATCTAGCATCTGCCTCGGTAGTATTTATCTCACATTTAGAAGTTCGAATTGTTGGACAAGCATCTTACACGGCACTTTAATTGCGTTACTCAGTATAACAGTCTGCGGTACAAAACAGTGATTTCAGTGACTGTGGCGTCTTGTGATAATGCAAACAGTGACTCCATTGAGAAAGTGTGTGTAACGCAGTATGAACGTCGTAATGATAGAAAAAAAAAACGATTTCAGTGACGAACGAGTGTGTTTATCTTGTGTTAGTGTGAGAAACAATACTTTAACTCTACCGGACAGTGACTTGAGTGGGAATGAATCGGCGCCTTAATAATGTAAGACCGATTTCAGTGATTTTATCTTGTGGTGGTAAGAGCAACATGTGTTTTTATCACAACAAACAGTGACTTCAGGCTCCATTACGACGACTTCCAGGTTTGATATGTGTATTAAAACAACCTAGAACAATTGAAGTTTCATGGTTGTCTGTTACAAGTGAGTGAAGATGAGAAAAATGCTTCAACTGTACTCAGCCGTGACACGCGATTTTGAGTGCTGTTTTCCCCGTGTTTGTATATTAGCTTGAACTAGTCAGAAAATGAAAATCATAAGTTTTTACGAACTCAAGAATCCGATCCTGGGGTAAAGTAAGATAATATCGAGACCATAAAGTGACACGGAGAGACCAAAAGTTTGTGACAGTGAGAACACTCTGAACACCTTGGTGGTACAAACAAAAGGTCCAGAGTGTGTTTATCATGTGCCAATGGAAGCTACAAGACCGTCACAGTGACACAATACAGCGACTTCATTGCTAGTGTTGACTTACCATGTAAAGTATGAGATTAACATGAGTTTTAACGATACAGAGAAATGACTGTAGTGCTAGTTTTGTATGTATCCTTAACTCCCGAGGGAAACATTTGAGCCTCAGTTATGCAAATGAATGACGTCGGTGACATAAGAGCGAGTGTGTGTTTACCACGTGAGTGAAAATAAGATGAACGCCAAAGTGACAGTGATACAGAACAGTAACTTCAGCGATTTCTGGCTCATTTGGGACGAAATCCTGACGCGAAATGTGATGTAGAAACAGAGGTATGAAGTGTGTTAGTGATTACTCCACAGTGTTCTGGTTGTCTTTAGAAGCACTTAAAGGAAGGGACCAGTGGAAGCTGCCTGCTGTCCTTTGCATTTATGGTAAGCACATAATTTATACCCATGTTACATCTTGGCATACTTTTTTAGCTTAGGCTTTGGTATCACTTTAGTCGTATGTTAATGATCCATTGCGTTGATACTTGTTGCTTTAGCTCCGTCTGTCTGGCCGAGCAGACCTGATTACTAAGAGAAAACAACTGCTCCTGTGAGGTCATTTCATAAGGTTCCGTATATTGTTGATGTGTCTGCGTCAGGGCGTGGCATGTGTGTTGTAGCTCCATTGTGTGTTTTGTTTGTGTGGGTCTGTTGTACAAACGCGGCAACTACGGTACGCCATTATATCCAGTATCTTCATGGTAAACCTTCATCAATTAAGGGCATATCATATTCAGCCCAGTATCACCAAAAAGATAGAAATAGCATTGCAGATTTATTTATATTTGTCTGTTCGGTACTTAGATACTCGACACCATTTACTACAAAGTAATAAACAAATCGTGGTGTACCAGATAAACTTTCAAATATCAAAGCAACTAAGAGAATATCTAGCGTTGTACCAACTCCAGCAGCAGCTTCCCGCAATTCCAAGTCAAGTGAAGTTTAGTGTTTATGGCGTCATAAATTGTCAGTGCTCGGGGTGACAGGGCAGAATATGCAACTTGCAAGGGTGACTCATGACCGGCGGGTGAGGTGTGAGGCTGGGGTGTTGGGGTTAACTCAGACGCCCTGCACACCACCATGGAGGGACACCTGACGAGTGAAGTGTAAGACCGGGGTGATGGAAGCGACACAGACGCCCTGCACACCACTGTGGTGGGGCACCTGACGGGCCACAGGTGGGCTCAGAGTTTCGAGCTGAGAGGGATACAGAAGTCAGTAGGGATTAAGGTGAGAGCAGCGTGAGAGGATTAGGCTGGGAGAGGCTAACGGGAATATTAGTTCATTAGAGGGGGAGACTTATGGCCGTATCCTTGACTTGCACCTCTTCTCTACCAGTTTATTTCTGCATAGGCAACTGTACAATAATGTTCTCATCATTTGTCTCTATACATTGATGTCTGTTCTAAATATGCGATTGACATAAAAGAACATAACAAGGTGCAAAATGCAAAGTATATTTCTGATGAAGAGGTGGTAGAGTCCCTTCTAATCTAACAGTACTGCAGCGCTTAGGTAGATGATAAGTCTGTAACTAGAGTGAGGTCACTAGATGCTGAGGAGAAAAGGAGAAGGAGGAGGTGAAGTTAAAGAGGAACTGCAACTGAAAATCACACATTTTACCATTTTTTTTCGTTATATCTCACCATTGCCTAACACTGCTATCTTTAGTACCATAAGGTACTACTATCATAGTACCTTAATCGATGCAATAAGTACCATACTTAACTACCTTAGCTGCCGTCCTTGCCACTAAGCAGCCACTGTCAGACTTGCAGACCTACCACTGTTGTCCTTCTACCCGTGTCATTGCAATAACTATCGTACATTAATATCACAACCACCAGCATTACCACAAAACCACAGTCAAACTTACAGAACCACTGCTACCACCAAACTACCAACCAACACCGCACCAGATTTCAAACCAAATTACACCACCCAGCCTCCGCTATTTTATTTGATTCCTGTCTTTCCATTCAGTTCGAAATAAGATTCCCTCTCTCTCTCTCCACACCCACTTCTCTAGTCCACACTTACGCGTCTCTTTTAAATTCTGGCCCGCAACCCGCTTCCGATCACGTATTCATTCACAGGAACATATTCAGCTCCCGCCTCCGTTTTTTTTTATTCTTATTTTTTTTTCAAGATTAATTATTCACATATTCCTGTAAATATCTGCTCATATGATTACACACTTCCGTTTACATTATTATATTTTCAAGATGAACCAGTCACACATTACTGTAAATACCTGTTCATATGATCACACTCACGCTGACACCAACAGGATTACATTTCTTACCAGCAATATCCCTTACAGACAGTACATGGTGTGGGAAAAGCTGAATGTATACAGTTTTAATCGAGCTACTTGTCCAGTTAGGGTGAAAGTCACGTGCATTTTGCTGAGGGTAATATCCTGGGAAGTTACTGGGCTTGTGGATGGAATAATGCCAGTGCCACCAGCAGTATTGGCAGGATACCTACCGTTACCCTCAGATATTCCAGATATCAATTGACCAGTCTCAACCTCCTACATCTAATAGTTAGCATAGGCCAATGTAGCAGTGTGGTTATTATCTCCGCCAAGGAGGTTATGTTTTTGAGTTGGTTTATTTGTCTGTTTGTGTGTTAGAAGCACAATGAAAAACTGTTGGTTGTAGTAGTAGCAGTAGAGTAACCTCTGTATCTGGTCGAGCAGACCCATAAACAGCAGGCAAGCAATCGCCCCTTCAGAATAATCTTTTGCATAATTATCTTTTGCAGTAAACTATTGTTCCCTTGTGGTGGACAGAACCTCACCACATTTGCATCTCTCCACCCGGTTACAGGGGCACCATAGTAGGCTTCACCCCATTATCTAGATGGTTACATGGTTACCACCCAGCGTTGTAAATGGTTTTCTGGTTTACAGGAAAGAAGGGCAGTAAAAGTGACAGGAAGAAAAGAGAAAAGTATGAAGAGAGGAGGATAGGCACAGAACAGACGGATAAAGGTGAAGGAGGAAGTAGGCAGCACTACATCAAGTGAGTGGATGATGGTTGCCACCATCTGCCACCAGAGAGATGAAGTAATGAGGGTATGGTAGAGCAAGTATTCATAATGGATATTCTGAATTGTTAATTTCCTAATAATTAGTAATGAAAAATGTGTTGTTGAATGCTGGTTGCCCTGATCGCAGATGTTGAGTTCAGAATGTTAATTTGTTGTTGAGGCGGTGCTGGCATTATGTATGGTAAATATGTATTCTCTGATGCCCAGTATTTCAGGCAGCATTTCATACAGGAATCAGGAATCATATGATGTCAAGAATTTAATAAAAGTCTGCCATTTTTCCTCATGAATATTGATTAATCGCTTCACTGGGAAAGGCCTTGCCAATCTGAATAAATCCATTTGGCTGAATCAAGAATAATATGAACTAGAATATGCCTCCGAGGTGGGGGCCGAAACAGTACTTTTGCACTAGGCGGGCAGTAAAACGGCGTCATCGTACTGAAGGGTTTGACACGGTTGCAGTGACCCCATGTTGCGTGTATCTGAGTAGTTGCATTGACGCTGGTGACGCAGGAGGTGCACTGCGACTTAATTGATGTGTGGTAGATGCTTGTATGATTTGTTTGATCGAGTGTGTGTGTGTGTGTGTGTGTGTGTGTGTGTGTGTGTGTGTGTGTGTGTGTGTGTGTGTGTGTGTGTGTGTGTGTGTGTGCGCGCGCGCGTGCGTGGATAATTCGGTGTTTTCTTTCAGTTTATCATCACGATAACGAATTTACTGCAGAGATGAACATAGAATAGGAAACGAAAATAAGCTTCTCGTGTAAAATTTAGCAATATATTAACTCAGAAAAGTTCACCATTGGATGCAGAACATGAGTATAATTAAGGCTGCGACCTTTCACTGGCCAGAGCTCAACGAAGCAGATGATTACTTGTCTCTAACGCTATGTTCCAACGATACAGTTACAAAGGTCAGTTCAGAAATTGTTGAAATCACAGTGTAATGAATCAAGCCGGGCGCAAACATGTTTAACCTGTCAGGAAAGAAAAACTACACCTCATAAAAGTTACGGTCTGGTTTAGAAGTTTGAAAGGCCGTCATTTGGCAAGGGAATATCCAGGATTGTTTTGTGGCTACAGCTGGCTAGTAATAGAGGGCATTAATTGAGGAAAATATTATGTATTTTAGCTAATCCAACATGATATCTTCCTGCCAAATTCATTCTTGTTATCATCAGGCGATTATATTCAGGATTCTTTTATGCCTTATCATTCAGCTTTCGCAGTGTCCCAAGGCCGGATAAATGGGGAGGGTTAGCGTCAGGAAAGGCATCCGGCCGTAAAATCGGCCAAAGTCATAACTGCAGGACAGAGCTGTATGGGGAGGATTGGTCAAACACGTCGACCTCATATTGAAGTGGGAAAAGATGGAAGAAAAAGATTCAGCGTTGGCAGTGGAGCGGTTACAAACTGTGCTCCTTCACCTCTTAGCAGAATGGCCTTTTTAAAATTCTTGACACGTGCAGATGATTTCCCTTCGAAGGGGATAAACGACTTACAGAAGTTTACGCTTAAATTTTACATAGTGGTGAAGCACTTTCAGCTTTGCTGTACATAAACTTTTTTTTCTCGTCTACTTTCTACATTATCATTGCCTGAGTGCACATATTAGGAACGTAAGTTCTACTTTCATTAATCGGTTTTGTTTAATAATTTGAATTTTAAATATTAACTTTGTATTTAATCATCGTCCTTTCTTTACGGACAGGCTTTATGGCTAGCTACAAAACATGAACTTTGAAATTTAACATTATTATTGCCCCGCATTCAATTTGAATCGATAATAGGTGACAAAAGCACTAGTCGGACCACACGTCAGTAGCTGGTGCCTGACATGTGGACACGCCAGGCTTACGGAAGGAAGCACAGGTAAACCAAAGCGTATATAACCATGGCTGTTATAGGTTTATGACCTGACATGTATACTAAAATAAGTAACTCTCCCAGACAGTAAAAAAAAAAAAAAAAACCGTCACGTCAGGAAATATTGCTTTCCTCTTATTTGAAGTTGAAAGCCACTCCTCCCGGCATCCTGGGATGTGGAACGTATAGGAAATCAATGCAGGCCAGACTCACTCCAGCATGAGACCTCACAATTGGCACTGAAGGTTGAGGGAGTTCATGAATATAGTTTTTTTTTTAAGTACATACTTCCATGCGGTACGATGCTGTATTTTTTTTTTCTTATACAGTATATTTTGGTGATCTCGATTTTTTTTTTATTCAGCTGAGGTGAGGGTAAATGTAACTAAGAGAAAGGCTATATGAGTATCCACGAACTTACGCACTTATCACGTCGTTCGTTCTCTGACTACCGCCACAGGATCTTGTTCGGCTCAGGACAGATCACCCG
The DNA here is from genome assembly GCA_018397915.1 of Birgus latro. Taxonomy (NCBI): domain Eukaryota; kingdom Metazoa; phylum Arthropoda; class Malacostraca; order Decapoda; family Coenobitidae; genus Birgus; species Birgus latro. The sequence goes on along the minus strand of JAGKTI010004653.1, from coordinate 38,829 downwards.
CCACTGTTGTAGCATCCCACACCTGTTCCTCCCTCATACCTGTACCTTCCTTCAGCCCTGCACACCTACAACTCCTTCTCACCTGTATGATTCATGAACCTGAACCATTCCACTGATGTACTTCCAACGTGCATGTAAATTCGTTCAGAAACCAAACCAAGCTTTACACAGGTGATCGATGGCTTCAAATTGGGCGATGTTGCTATCGGTAATTTTTCCAGAGACAGATATTTATGAATGGGTAATTCCTAATTGTATTACATAGTTCCCTTTTGATGGTGCATTAATAAAAATAGCTGTCATTCACGTATGAGAATTTTACTGCAGCATATGTTAAAAAAAATTTGTTCATTATTTTAAAATGGAGAGACAGAGAATTGTAATGAAAGTTTTATGGCCGTGTGTTTATATTTAAAAATCAGCACTTTCAAACCTACACAGCCACACCTTCACCCTTCCCACACACTCGCTACCCACACACTCGCTACCCACACATGCACTTTCCTCACATGTCTGCCTTCCCCACACCTTCACTTTCCACATACATGCATTAGCCACCTGAAGGACTGCAGGTGTGGTGGATGGGGTGGGTGTAGCGATCGCATTGTTCCCCTGAGGCGTGCTTAGTGAGGCCTGGGGAAATATGTGGAAGAGTACACTTTTTTTTTTTTTAGGCCACACATTGGACACCCTCTTCCCATTTCCAACCATGACCTTTATGCCACACACACACACACACACATTTCCAACCATGACCTTTATGCCACACACACACACACACACACACACACACACACACACACACCAGGACATTCAGTTTAGCAATATATCGCTCACCTAACCACATTATCAAATACGAAGTAAACATCGTGCTTTGATGAAATACAGACTCTTCTTATGCAGATCTTGCTGGCTCACGTCGAGATATATTTATTTTCCTGTTCGTTCTATATATATGTTTGATCCCAATACCGTTTCATGTATAATTGATATTTTGTGATCCGATGCATAACATTCACAAACTAATGCAGCGGGAACTGTAACTGATATAACGTGGAAATTCAGCAAATAGAATTGGTATACAAAGCTTAAAGCCTTTTTTTTCTGGATGTCAGTTGAGCAGAAATCGCCGACATAAAACTCATTCATGCGCCTACACATATCATTGTCTGGACTTTTGGAAAACAATAGGGCAGTGAATCTCGCCGTGTATTATGTTAGTAGTGGCTCCGTTTGGCTACGTTACTGAGCACGGTATTCTCTCTCTCTCTCTCTCTCTCTCTCTCTCTCTCT
>JAGKTI010004653.1:2740-16041 GCA_018397915.1 Birgus latro | reverse complement strand
CACACACACACACACACACACGTGCATGGAAGGCAGCCGGCCCTGACACTGTCTGCTTTAAGTCATTCCCTCCGTGATTCTGTAAGTAGAATCCAGCACAAGCCGTGTCATGTCTACCCACCCTCACCTGACCCTTGACCCCTGCACCATGTTTGTCCCACCCTCACCTGACCCATGACCTCAGCACCATGTCTGTCCCACCCTCACCTGACCCATGACCTCATCACCTTGTCTGTCAGACCTTCACTTGACCCATGACCCCAGCACCACGTCTGCCTCACCTTCATCTGACCCATGACCTCAGCATCATGTCTGACTGGCATAAAAATACTCCGGCAGGAAAAAACTCCACGCAGAATATGAGAAAAATCTTCATCCTGCCACACTGTTGCTCTCAGTTCCCTGCCGGTGATATGTGATATTCCTGTACTTTGATCCTCTCTGTTGATGTGGCAGGCGGGGAACAAGACGCTCAGTGACAGTCTTGGGTGTTGACTATATTTTACAGTACCTTATTTCCAGGCGTCTCAGTCAACCTTCCCTCTACGTGATTTATGTGCTGTAAATGAGGCAGTGGTTTCTCGCGAATCTTCCGAGAAAAAATATTAACTTTGCCTACGAATCATCTTTGTCAGCAGCAAAAAGTTTGCGTTTCACTCAAGTATAACTGATTAGCAGCACAAGTAAAACGCTCTACTTTAGCCCACTGTCCAGTTTATCCAACGTATTAACATAATTGTTATGACAGAAGTAATAAAAAGACATTTTATCGCTATATAGTAGAAATTCTCTCTCTCTCTCTCTCTCTGTGTGTGTGTGTGTGTGTGTGTGTGTGTGTGTGTATGACAAGTAATCTTATCTCCACTTGCAGCCCTCTTTAAATGCGTTCGCGAAGCTGATTCATTGTTGCTTGTCTAAGTACATTTATATGCAGATTTCCATTGAAGTAATGTTTCTCATTTCTGCACAGACATTTCTCTGTGTTTCCTTGTTCAGGAACATTTTTACACTTTTCATTTAGGTTGGTATAATTCGACATCTCATTTAATTTCAAAACATATTTCTCCGTGACTCATATTTAATATCTTCTCAGTAATTTTGGTTCTCGCAGTTGTTTATTCTTGTCATAATAAGGCATATCTATATCTGTCTGTCTGTCTATCTATCTATCTGTCTATCTATCTATCTATCTATACACACACACACACACACACACACACACACCAGGCAAAGAGGGCTGTATATGAAATCGAGCCCTAATTTGACGTATGATGTAATTTCATCCTGTAACCAGTATATTGCTGTATTCACCTGTATTTGTGAGGTACATATATTGTGACGGTCACTCTAATATTGCAGGTTCGCATGTCATTGTATGAAAGGGAAATATTACTGGGATACAATTTTCCCAATCTGTATTTTGGGGAGTATTCCAGCATCTCGTCCTAAGAATCATAACAGAATTTCTCATGTAATGTGAAGAACATTCCATAAATTTTTATATAGTTCTCTTAATACATCTTATTAAATTTTAACCCATACTACTATCAGGTCATCTTCCTAAATGGCAATCACAGGTCTCGATGATGTGGTGAAGAGAAGTGTGAAGATCCTGGATGACTGGGAATAGGTGATTGTTGGGAACACTACGGGACATGATCACTTACAGTAAATGGAGGTGGTAAGGGAGGGTACTGTAGGCAGATGACGTAAATGGGATGTTTATATTGTGTTAATGAATGTCTCCTCCATCGATAATGAACGCTGATTACTTCGGAAAATGCTAAACCACTGATCCTGGATGATTGGTGGTAGGGAAGCTGGCTGGACAGTAATAATGATTTTTATACTTCGTTGTTTTACCCGTTGATAGTTAGGTAGAAACCGGTGTATAAGAAGGTAAATTTTCTGCAGAAATTAAAGCATAAATGTGGTGTGTGTGTGTGTGTGTGTGTGTGTGTGTGTGTGTGTGTGTGTGTGTGTGTGTGCAGTGATGATAAGGTTGTGAGGAATGAGAAAGGGGGCAGAAATATTTGTGAAAGGAAATTGAAGAGTGATGGAGTGATACACATCAGGAGTGAGGAGGCAAGGAAGTGAGACGGTGACGAGCGAATGTGAGGTGAGGGGGAGGAGAGGAAGAAAGAAGAGCAAAGAAGAAATTTTTATGGTGCTGAAATAGAACGAACATAGGAGATAACCAGTAATATAATTATGCAAATGCATTAGAGAAAAACACAAAAGCTTCACTGTGGCAGGAATTAGATGAAGAGCCCTATTTTCATCACTTTAGATGCCGTACCATCTCTTGCTCGACCGTAGATTTTGCACATTTAGATCCATGTTCTCGTCAGGTCAGGAAGTTCCCCAGCACCTCTTCCTTATCAGGCCCGTTTTGCATCGGACACTTTAATGTATTCTCAGATTATATAATGCAAACTGTGGCCATGTTGAAATAACAAGTAACAGACAAATAAATATTTCAGTGCATTTCATCTTTCATCTTTCGGCGAGTTTGGGGACAAAGCCAGAGAGGAGAGACTGAGATGGTTTGGACATGTGCGGAGGAGGGATGAGGAGTATGTCGGGAGGATGCTGGAAATGGAGCTACCAGGCAGGAGAAAGAGAGGAAGGCCAAAGAGAAGGTTTATGGATGTAGTGAAGGAGGACATGCGGGTGGTAGGTGTAACAGAGGAAGATGCAGAAGACAGAGTAAGGTGGAGACGGGTGATCCGCTGTGGCGACCAATGACTATATAATCGATGATAGGAAAGCTGTAAAGGACCTTTAATCCTAACTGGAACCTCTGTGTATGATAGTGCTGTGTAAGGAATGTAGACGGCGTTGGCAGCAAAAATTATCGTCTGCATGTGCGATGCGATGCGATGGTGATCGAGGGACAGCCTTTACAATGTAAACAAAGTACACGTGTTGCGGAGTAGACTTTTCGCCAGGACCATACCTCGGCTGTCGCTATTTAAGTCTGTATACCTGAAAGAAATAATCCGTGAAACCGCATCAGATACAAACATATAAACATTTACGTTTCAGTCAGATTATATATTAATGAAGGGATCAATATAAAGGAACTATGGTTGTATTTTATCAATATATGATGTGAGACGAAGTGGCTTTTTTTCATGTGTTCGCGATATTGAAAAAGGAAAACATGGTCGGGCATTCACACTGTTGTGTTGTGTTGTGTGCGATGAAGCCAAACGCCCACACACCCACAATATGTGTATCATCGATTCCCAACAGAAAAAGATCGGCAAGTACTGTTGTGTTCTCTCAACATATGGTTATTGACTATTACACCCAGAATGACAATTGAGAGCTGGCCAACCCTGACTCTCTGAGATTTTAGTTTTCATTTATGTATATGCTTAGGCATGTCTGGTTTGTTTGCGTTTGTGTGTGTTCATGTATACTGTACACCATTCTACATTGCTGCTTAGGCAGTACCAGTGTGTATAGTTTTGTGCTTCCACCTTTCAGTTATGATGTGGTGCATGTTTTTGAAATATGCAGTGTATGCCTGTATGCCTGCAGTGTCCAGTTAGAATGCTGTATCAGACACGAAAGTCAGTCTTTATTATAAATAATGTAGTATGCAGACGGTTATCCGAAATCCTATTCATTTACCGGTGATTGGAAGGGTCTGTGTGCTGTTAACTGCAGTACATTAGTAAATATGAATCTGTTGTTGTTGGTGTCATTATTCTTGATACATATAATGAAATACAGCAATTTAGAAATATTTAAAGTAGGAAAAAATATGAGACAATAGATAGGAGAGGGAATTATCCACTGCATTGCATGAGGATGAGAGAAACAGAAAATTTACCTTTATTACTGACCACCTACGTAAAAGATAAAACAGGTGGGCAGTACATCAGGATTAAAAAAAAAAGTGTAAGCACTCCTGTTAATAACAAATAACTAAAGGATGAAGTAGAATGGAAGAAAAAATAGACAAGGTTAAATTGGCAATGATTAAAGATCTGAATGAAGGGAACATTAAAAGTCTATACTCCTGTTATTGACAGTAAATGAACTGGGTGAAAAATACTAGGGAGGAGGGATAAACTATTCCATAACACTAAGATGAAAAAAATAATAAATATACTCCAGTTTGTGTATCAAACATTTATATTAGTTACCCATAAACAAGGTTATGCGTAACTACAATAGAGGGCATGGGAGACGGCGACAAAGTTGCCAACACGTATTCTAATCATCCATTTTTCTGTTGGCTGCGGCATTCACTTTCCTATCATCGTTTATATAGTCATTGGTGGCGACCCCTAAGGGGAGACCCGAAAGAAGAAGAAGAGTTTAAAGGGTGCCAAAGAGCCTGATATAACATACAAGAGAAACTTCAGGTGCACTAGGCGACAGAAGAAGGTGGTGCTGAGAAGTTTTATCGTATAGATATGTTGTAAATTGACAAATCTCGTTTCAGCATCTTCGACATGCGTCTACAATAATGCCAACCATTTTTTTTTCTGCACTTTAATTCAACTTCATTTACTCTTTAAATATGACTGAACTCTATCCACATATGCCACTTACTAAATAAAATATTTTGTCATATGGTTGAACATGCTATGAAAATGCTTTAGGGAGATACGAAAGCTAGATACCTCCAAGTTGCAAGCCCCTCAATATCGGTCTGTCAGCGTGTGATTTGCTTACGTGCGGTACGGAGGGAAGGTCAGCAGAGAATGTGTTGCTGTTTGAGAGGTTAGGTATCCTTTTGTGTGCAGCTCAATTATGCAGGCAGTTTGTGGCGTTATGATTATTAATTCTTTGTGTCTGTCTGCAGGTATGTGCACTGCTGGAGTCGTTAGGAACCTGAAGGAAAAAGAAGGCTTTTTGATGCAGTGGTGGTAAGTACGAGATATATTGTGTTGATGCAAGCCCATACACAGGATTTTTCAAGGAGGAATGATGTTGCTTCCCACTCTTTTCACTTAAGTATCCAACACTGTTGGCAACATGACTGAAACATCTTTATATGATAGCATAACGACATGGCTGTGGTGATCCCTTGGACTATTTTTCTTAAGCATTGTTGGCTTTCGATGTAACCTACTGAAGACGTAATCCAAAATCCAAAGAATCGAAGAAAAATCACTGGGGCTGCAACACCTTGAAGGAAAAACATTATTGTCAGAGAATGGACAAAGGATTTATTCTTTGTTTCACTTGTGACTGCTTCTTCTGTCCTGCAGCAGCCATCGCAGGTGAAGCGTTGAATAAATCCAGGGTCCTTTTTCTGCTTTCTGCCTTTCCTCCAAGCTCCTGAAATTTATGATTTTCGTATTTCGTGTAAGTTACCTATAGTACATTTCAGCGTTTTGCTAAAATGATAATGTTTTGATACTGAGTAAAAGTGGATTCATCCTTTGTAGGTGTGACTGTTTATTCGTCCCCTTTTGCCTGGGAACGAGCTTGCACATGATATCGTTATTGTAGTGTATCCTTTGCTTTTAGATATTTCAGAATTTTGTTTGAATGTTTTATGCCTGTACAGCCTTTCAAAAAGTATCGGTCCCTTTCCTCATTGATACAGCGTAGCACAATGGACAAAGATTTCTAACTAATAACTATATACACTTGCATTACCTGCTATCCAAGTATGGGAGAGTTTTCTGTTATCAGTCAGCCACATGTATTAATTATTGTAAGTCTTAGTGTTCTATCTTTTTTTTATGCAAAAAAGAAGAAACCAAAGGCCAGGAGCCCGCAGAATTGTTCGCTTCATCCTTAGTTGCATGTCGTGTTCTGTTCATGTACAAAAACATCGGGAAAAGGGAGGCTGATACTTTTTTGAGAGACTATATTAATTGATTTCATAATTTTTATACTGTAATATGCGTGTGTCTTTATCCCCATTGCAGTATACCATTTTCACTTCAATGCCCAAAGAGGTAGGTTGACATAGGTTAGAGTAGTAATTTTTGATCTGCGATTTCATCTTTCGCCGAGTTATTTAAGCATTATATATTAACAGTGGTAAGTTCATGAATGTTCTGCCCTTAATCCTTAAAAATCAACTCTTTTGTTTATAGATAGATATCTTTGATTTGCTTAGTGGTTTTGTCCTTGATTTTATATTTTCACACATATCACGAAAATTCACGTCACCACCGATTAAAAGAACTCCATGCATTGTGATCATTATCTGAGGTGAGATGACATGCTCCGACTTACCCAGTGACTCACATTGCGTAAAAACCTCAAAATTGTGCTGTCATTATGAACATGTGAATGGTTTTCACGTTCTGTCTGAACTCCCACTAGATTTTTCCTTGAAGTACCATACTCCCATTTAAGCAAAGCAGTGAAGAATCTTCTTTGATTTTTTTTTTTAAATAAATTTATGTTTTACAAACCTCAAGGTGACAGCTAACAGTTTTGATCTGATTTCGACCAAACTTTGTGGGAGGGTTCAGGTTAAAGCAAGGATGCCGGAATTCTATTCTGAGAGTGATTGGTGAAGATCTAGATCAGTGGACACAGTCAGGTGTTAAGCCTCTAGAGCAACTGGTGGGCGAATGAGTGTTGAATTCTCTTTTGCTCTTTCTTGTAATTTTTTCTATTTCTTGTCAATAAGGAACTGCATTTCACATGCAGGAACAAGATAAATTATACATACCTCATATGTCACATCTGCTGGATTTCATTGCTTATTGTTTTAAAAAATTACTTGGACTAATCAGCTGAAGTGTCACGGTGCATACTGTTAAAGAACCCCCCGTATTGAAGTTGGCTGTGGTTCAGGAGATTTTTAAAACAACTTCTCAACAACTGTTGGAAACTGTAAGAAAAAAAGGAAATGTTCTGTAGGATTTGAATGAATGTGATATTCGGTTTTTGGCCGAGTTTCCTACCTAAAAGCAGCAGTGTAGCCAGAGGTGTGGCCGGGGTGGCACTGGCCTCCCCAGATATATGACTGGCCACCCCAGTGGTAACCTCAAATTTACAGGGGAATACCCCCAGACTTAGTGACTTCCCTTGGCTCACTCACCCCATAAAGTTAAGGTTGGTCAACACTTAACCACACCATTATCAGCCTTTTCCTCGCCACTGTTTCAACAAGCATGGAAACAGCTGATTAAGTTCACTAGCTATTTGTTGCTAATAGAATTTTAACTAAAATAAAGTGCAAGTAGAGATGGTAATGAGTTTTACTGTCTCATAAGTGTGAGGTCTAGGTTCCTCAGGCTACCGTAGTTTTACTGTCTCATATTATAAGTGTGAGGTCTAGGTTCCTCAGGCTACCATAGTTTAAAATATTATGAAAAGTGGTATAAAGTGATTTAAGAAAAAAAAAAAAACATTCAGCTTTTATGAATTCAAATCGATGATCACACCAAACAGGACAACTATTCCAACAGCTTATACTGACCATTGACCTTTTACAGTTTGTTCCACAGGGACAGTACAAGGGTGAGCTAAAACGATTGAAGCAGCAAGCACAAACAAACATGTGCAGTCGAAAGACATGAAATAGTAAATAAGAAAATTAATTGCTAATTTAACACTTGTGGAAGAATATCCTTCCCACAGAATGAAACTAAATTCATTAATATTGCTGCCGATATAGAGTTCTGAAAAAGTTTAAGTTAGATTTCTGTGTTTAGGTTAGTAACACAGACATACCTTGGGCTCCTGTGCAGTGTGCATGGATGGGCAGCTTTAACTGTGTCCCCTCCCTTGTCTCCTCTCCCCTTCACCCCACCAGTATGTACGTGATGGGATTTTGTTATTCTTGCCGAGGAGTACGCATGAGCCAGGGTGGGTCAAATCAAGGAAGTGGGGAGGAGAGAGAGAATAACAAGATGACATGAGGTGCTTTATGCGGCATCACGTATTATGCTCTTATGGTAATCTGAACTGAAGCTGGGGTTATAGCTTCATAGTGATCCATGTGGTCGGTCATTCTGATACCACTTGGTGCGGCACTGTACTGTAAAACAACACCACTTCATAACACTAACGGGCCATGCAATGCGACGTGACTCAACAACTGCACCACATTGCTAAAAGGCCAGCAACGCAGAACGACGTGTGCAGTAACTGCACCATTTCATTATGCTGGCCGCTCATGTAGTGCAGTACGAACACGGCACAACAACTGGACCACTTCATTAGACTGACTGGCCATGGTTTGCGACATGACATACTAGCTACGCCGCTTTAAAACACTGGCTGGCTGTGTAGTGCTGTGATGGCGCAGCACAACAACGCCATTTCTTTACACTGGCCGGCCACAAGACACATTGCTTAGTGCCGGGACACGCAGCCTCAGATGGCTGAACAGGACTGATAGGAATGCAACTAAAATTGCATACCGGCAGCACAAGAGCGGAACACATGACGCCCTCTGTTCAAGCCACTTCGAACGGCTGCTCTCTCAACAGCACCAGCAAAAAGGCACAATGGATACATCAACTTTCAAGTAATAAATGAAGGATTATCCGAGCAGAGAAGAAATAAAGTCGCTTAAACTGATTACGGAAGGTCAAGAATGATTAAGACGGCATTGTTTTAAGCTTGCCCTTATTTACTGATGATGGATGTTTCATATATTAGTCTGGTACAATTCCTGAATATATTTATAGATAATACCTCTACCAGAAATTGACTGGAAATCTTAGGAAACCAGTAGTCAAACAAGAATACTGTTGCTCACCTGAAATGTGGCTAAAATTATATGGACAGGTAAGCTTAACAGTAATATTGTCAGGTGGTAAAATCTTCATATAAACTGAAAATTAGATACATGATAATAAGTAGAATAAATAAAAGGGACAAAATGAACATACATTCAGTTACACAAAATGATACAGGAGATAGAAAATATGATTATATAATTAATACAGGGCAATTTTTTCACACGCTTTCAAGTGAAGGCAGGATCCAAGCATAAGGGAAAAAGAAAGGGAATCACCATCTTCGATAACCTGTAAGTCATCCATTGGGCAGCTGGCGAGCCTTGCTTGTGTGGAAGGGTCCGCCTAAGCCCTCATCATCGTAGCTTACAGTGTTACCCCACATGACATCAGTTGCTCTCTGTAAAACACCTAGCCTGTAACATTGGCCTCCATACAGCACAAAATATCTGCAATTTGTCACACACACACACAAACACACACACACGAGCAGCCACAGCGAGAAGACATGTCTCAAACCACAACGAACCTTAAGTAGTTTTCAGGAATTGTCCTGTCTCCTTCAGTTTTGTCCAAAATTTGATGTATTGCAAGTTATTATAGTCTACCAAAGATGTAAAGAAATACTGTCAGTAAGTATACATGAATGTTTTGTAGGAATTTTGGGAACAGCTGTTCAGTTTAGTACTTCAACCGACCTTAAACATGGCTGTCAATGTCAACATTGGGGAATTGGAATTTCCAGGATTTGACAGTGAAACAAATGTTATGGATTTGGTCAAAACTTTGATTATGAGAATTAGTGAACTAGAAAAGAAATTGGAGGATCTAGTATCAAGAAACATGCCTGAAAATACTGAGAATACTATACAGAGTTTGATACAGGCCAATGAGACAGCGAACCAGGAGATCGAGAATTTGAAATGAGAAAATATTGAATTAAGGAGAAAACTAGAAGAGAGCAGTAACAAAACAGAGAAGGTAAGTAGTGTGTTAGAAGAGCAAAAGGCAAAGTGGGCACATGTGGAAGAAGAACAGAAAGAAGTGGTCAGTTTAAGGGAAATTATTCAGGAAGAAAGGGAAATAAACAAGAAAAAATGGAAGAAAATGTAATGAAAATATTGAAAAAAAAGAGAAAATAGTGAGAGAAACAGTAGAAAGGAACAGATGTGTCGTAATATATGGAAACAGGGAGGAGGAAGAAAAAGTTAGGTCTGTGAGACTCGAGAGAGACTCGAATCAGGTGAGGAAAGTATTTGGCAAGATCGATCCCGAAGGAAACAAGTGGGAAAAAGAAATTGAGGATGTAAGGAGGATAGGGCTATATAAGAAAGGCAAGACCAGTTAGAGTTAAGATGGCATCAGAAGGTGTAGTAAATGATATACTTAAGATGACTTGGAAACTGGAAAATATTATAGTAAGAAAAGACTTGAATGAAGAAGAAAGAAGTTTTAAAATCTTTGAAGGATCAAGTAAAGGAAAAAATTGACAGGAGGACAGAGGAAGAACGCAAAACTTTTTTCTGGAGAGTGATGGATATGAAAGCAAGGAAGTGGTATGTGAAGAACTAGATGTGAAGGAAACAAAGGGGATCGATATGAATATGAAAAAGAGAAGAATGAGTAAAGATAAAAACAGTGCAGCAAATCTGAGTATCATGTACATTAATGTAGATGGGTTAATATCTAAGAAGGGGGAAATTGGGGATTATTTAAATGAAAATAAACCTGAAATTGTTTGCTTGGTAGAGACTAAATTGCCCTGAGATGTCGATACAAAATTATTTGGATGGAACAACTATAAGATTTGGAGGAAGGACAGAGAAGGTAAGTTTGGGGGAGGTATAGTGATATTAACCCAAAATGACCTAAGAGCAAAGAATATAGAAATTGAAAATACCATGGCTGAACTTTTGGGAGTTGTAATAGAGGACAGTTATGGAGAAAAAATGGATGTTATATTTTTTTATTCCCCCCCAAAATTAGGGCATGGACGAAGGAAGATTACGAACAGTTAATAAGAGAATCCATTATTAGGCTGAAAATGTTAATTGAACGAAGAAATAGAATAATATTAATGGGAGATTTTAACTGTAGAGAAGTTGATTGGGAAAGTATGGATGCCGGGAACAATGAGGAATCATGGGGAAATAAATTAATGGAATTGGTGATGGAAAACATGTTAACCCAATTGATCAAAGAAAAAACAAGGATTAGGGGTGACGACGAACCATCCAGGCTTGACCTAGTATTCACAAAGGACCCAAATGATGTGAGGAACATAACCTACCATTGCCCCTTTGGTAAAAGTGATCATCTGGTAATTGAGATGGATGTGGTAGGAGTAAGGGAAGGAGAAAGAGATGAAAAACACAGAGAAAATAGATACAGTTATGGGAAGGCAGACTTTGCTTCCTTGAGGAACTTTTTTCAAAATGTAGAATGGAGTAAAATGAATATGATCACAAATGTTGATGAGAAATATGAGTTTTTGACAGAAGTATATAAAATAGGAGTTACTAAGTATGTCCCAAAATTTTCTGCAGCTATGGAAAGGAAGAAAGAATGGTTTAATAACAGATGTAGGATGGCACAAGAGACAAGAAAAGAAGCATGGAATAAAGTGAGAAGAAGGTATAGTGAAAGGGCCTGGGAGGAGTACAAGCAGGTAAGAAATGAATATGTAAGGGTACGGAGAGAAGAGGAAAGGAAATACGAAAAAGATATTGCATCTAACTGTAAAAAAGAACCAAAACTATTTTATAGGTTTCTAAATGGCAAAATGAAAGTTAAGGACAGTATAATACAACTGAGGGATGGAGATGAAACATACAAAAGAGAGGAAGACGTGTGAAATAATGAACAACAAGCTGCAGTCAGTTTATGTACTGGAAGACGAATTTAGGGAGCCTGAAATGGAACCCAGGCTGACGGGAATGGCCGAAATTACAGTTGACATGAATGAGGTGCTACAGCTGATGAAGGATTTGGATGTGAGAAAAGCAATGGGACCAGATGGTGTGGCTGGATGGATCCTGAAGGAATGTGCCGACCAGTTAGTGTGGCTAGTTTATGTCATCATCAAGACCTCGCTTGAAAATGGACAGTTACCTAAAGATTGGAAAAGAGCAAGTATTGTGCCAATCTTTAAGGGAGGAGATAGGGAGGATCCACTTAATTATAGACTTGTGTCACTTGCTAGTATTGTTTGTAAAATCTGTGAGAAAATTATTAGAAAAAGATGGATAAAGTATTTAGAAGAAAATGAAGTGATAACACCAAGACAGTTTGGTTTTAGAGAAGGAAGATCATGTGTTACTAACCTATTAAGTTTCTACAGTAGGGTAATAGATGTCGTACAGGAGAGAGAGGGATGGGCGGACTGTCTATCTGGATCTTAAGAAAGCATTTGACAGGGTGCCCTGTAGGAGACTATTGTGGAAGTTGAGGACCTTTGGAGGGGTGCATGGGAAACTGTTAAAGTGGATGGGAGATTATTTGATAGGAAGGCAGATGAGAACAGTAATAAGAGACAAGGTATCACAGTGGAGAAATGTGACTAGTGGAGTACCCCAGGGCTCTGTCTTGGCCCCAGTAATGTTTCTGATATATGTAAGTGATTTGCCAGAGGGTTTGAATAGTTACATGAGTATGTTTGCAGATGATGCTAAAATTATGAAACATATTAAATGTATTGATAGTTGTAAAGAACTGCAAGAGGACTTGGACAAACTACACAGCTGGAGCCAGACTTGGAAAATGGACTTTAATGCCAAGAAGTGTCATGTATTAGAAATGGGAATAAGTGAAAGACCACACCGGACATATAAAATGGGCAGTGAGATAATTAGTAAAGGAAAGGATGAGAAAGACTTGGGAGTGATTATTCGGGATGACTTGTCACCAGAAAAGCATATAAACAAAATCATTGGGGGAACTTATAGATTACTTACCAACATGAGAGTGGCTTTTAATTATATGGATGAGGAAATGTTGAGGGAGTTGATAGTGACCATGATAAGACCAAGACTAGAGTATGCGGCGGTGGTATGGTCACCTCATTTGTAGAAGCATATTGATAAACTAGAGAGGGTTCAACGGATGGCAATGAAGTTGATACCACGTTTAAGGGAACTCACCTACGAGGGGAGATTGGAAAAACTGAAGTTACCAACACTGTGCGAGAGAAGGGAAAGAGGTGACTTGATCACGATATTTAGAAATGTAAAAGAATTGAAAAGGGTGGATAGAGAGGATCTTTTTGTGTTGGATGATGGAAGAACAAGAGGTCATGGCTTCAAGTTGAGGAAAAGTAGATGTCGAGGATCTTTTTGTGTTGGATGATGGAAGAACAAGAGGTCATGGCTTCAAGTTGAGGAAAAGTAGATGTCTTAATGATCTCAAAAGGTTCAGTTTCCCGAACAGAAGCATAAGTATTTGGAATGACTTAGATGAAGAGGTGGTGCAGGCGAAAAACATTCATGTATTTAAAACTAGATTAGATGAATGTAGATATGGAGACAGGACAACACGAGCTTAGCTCAATTCCTGTATACTACAAATAGGTAAATACACACACACACACACACACACACACACACACACACACACACACACACA